>LPNX010289118.1:345143-399837 GCA_001517045.1 Pseudotsuga menziesii
TAGCCATAGTACCTTTTCAGGTACAACCCATTGCGAGGTTTCCCTAAAGGGATTCCATCGTAGTCAACGAGTTCGTAGGCCCCTTTCTCTAAAACTTTAGAAATGACAAAAGGACCATACCACATGGAATCGAACTTTCCTTTCCCTAGTTTGTCATATCTGTGGTCGTAAGTCAAAACTAGGCCACCCTCATTAAAGGCATGAGGTTCGACAGATTTATCATACGAAGCCTTGATGTGTTTCTTATGTTCCTCATTAGCCAAGAAAGCATCTCTTCGAGTCTCATCAAGGTTATTCAAGTATAAAAATATTTCTTCCTCTGCGGAAGTGTCTGGGAGAAGTTCGATAGCAAGTTGTAAAGATAGAATCTGACATTGAATCAGTAAGACAGATTCGAGTCCATAGACAACCTATAAAGGTGTGAAACCAGTAGTTGTTTTCACTGAATTCCTATAAGCCCAAAGAGTAGAGAAAAGAATGTGGTGCTAGTTGGATTTATGATCTCCAACCATGCAACGAAGCATAGTTTTTAAAACTTCGTTAATGGCCTCTACCTGACCATTAGCTTGTGGATTATATGGCATAGAGTTTTCATGGTGAAAACCTAGCTTGGCACTTAGTTCCTCCATCATTTGATTACGGAAATGTGATCCGTGATCAGTAACAATGGACTGTGGAACTCCAAATCTAGATATGATATGATTGAATAGGAAGAGAGTGGCGGTATTACCATCTTTTGCATATGTGGGCATGGCCTCAACTCATTTTGTAAAATAGTCATTGACTATGATGATGCAACCATGGCCCCCAGCTGAGGTAGGATTACAAGGCATAAAATCAATTCCCCATTTGGCAAATGGGCCAACAACAATGATGGGGTGTAGCGGAGCAGGATGAGTGCGATTTTTGGGATAAAAATGTTGACAAGGTGGGCATATCTTAATAGCCTCATGACAGTCTTTGAATACTGAGGGCTAGAAATAGCTAGCATGAAGGATTTTATGGGTTGTAGCCATCCCAAACAAATGACCACCACATGCTCCAGAGTGGCAATCATTCAACACATGTTCAACCTCCTCATGAGTGATACATTGCCGGAGAATAGAATCAATCCCACATCTGTACAAGGTATCATTTAGGATGAGGTAGTATTTCGCATGGTGACGGATACGGCGACGATTGTCATGGGAAACTATGGCTGAAATCATTGTGTTTGGAGATAAATAAGCAAATCTACATACCATGGACCGGTAGTGCTAATCAGGAATAGTAATGCATCTGGAAATGAATCACTGGGCTCATATTCTGTTGAAGCATAAGGAAGATCACACATGAGCTCCACAAAGACCAAGGATTTCTTTAATGTGGCTTTAGCAAATTCTAGATAAAACTCCTGTAGTATGACTATCCATCGGGAGTACTTTCCCACAAGCACCTAACGAATTAGAATGTAATACATAGGGTTCTGGTCTACCAATACAGTGGTTGTGCGGGGAAAAATGTAGTGACAAAATTTTTGTACATCGACGACTGTGGCCAATGCTAACTTCTCCACATGTGAATATTGGGTTTTAGAATCCATAAGATTCTTACTCGCATAGTAAATCACGTGCTCCTGATTGTTGGGATTTTCCTGCACCAAAATCATAGCAATGGTAGTAGCGGAGGCAACACTATACAAGAGAAAGTCCTTTGAATAATCTGGGGGATGTATCACAGGTGAATGAGTCAGAGCATGTTTGAGATTATCAAAGGTGAGTTGGGCTTGGGAATCCCAAAAGAATGAGGTGTCCTTTTTAAGGAGACGCATATAACCGTGCATTTTCTCTATGAAATTGCACATGAAACGGCGGATAAAATTTTCCTTCCCCTGCAAACTTTGGAGTTCAAGGAGATTAGTTGGGGCTGGTAGAGCTAAAATGGTGGCAATTTTCAAGGGGTCAATCCAGATTCCATACTTAGAGACCACAAATCCTAACAGATGTCCCGTCTCAATGAAGAAAACACATTTATGTGGATTGAGTCATATATTATAATGATGGCATCTTAGGAAAATGTCTCTAATATGACCAGGGTGGTCCTCCCGTCACTGTAAATGACAGGGAGGTCATCAAGGTATGATTCAACAATATGTTTAATATCGTGAAACGCATAGGACATCGCACACTGGAATGTGGCTCCAACATTTTTCAAGCCAAAAGGTAACTTATTATATGCAAAGGTTCCCCATGGGAAAATGAATGTTGTCTTGTGCTGATTGGTGGGTAATATCTCAATCTAATTATAGCCAGAGAATCCATCCATAAATGAGAAGATGACACTTCTAGCATAGTTGTCAATAATCTGATCGATGTGCAGAGTAGGAAATTTGTCCTTGGGGCAAGATTTACTCAAATCCCTAAAGTTGATATAGAATCTAATGGTGCCCTTCTTTTTATTGATAGGGACAATGTTCGATACCCATTCCATTAGGGGTACGGGATAAATAAACCCAGCTTTGAGAAGTTTCTCTATTTCAGCTTTAATAGCTGCGGCCTTCTGTGGATGGACTTGCCTTAGTTTTTTCCTGACAGGTTTAGCCATGGGATAGGTTTTAATCTCGTGGACCACAATGGATGGGTGAATCCTTGACATTTATTCATAGGACTAGGCAACAATATCATGGAATTCTTTGAAAAGTGCCTTGTATGCTTCAGATTCATCTGCTGAGCAGTTGTGCCCAACATGAACATGCTCGATGGTACTAAGATTGGTTGATATGTCAATCGGATTCATCTGAGTAATGTTGCAAAGGTTTCCTTCAGAATCTGTGTCTTGCAACAATATGGGACTTTGGGGTACATTAACGATATCAGCAGGAAACAGGGATGCATAATCATGGTTAACGAAACTGGTGTTGGGGAGGAACGTGGATATATGATGGTGATCCTCCCAAATGGACTCATACGTACTCATGATCTCCATAATGGACTCATCAGAAGGAAAAGTCTCAAAGAGATAATCTAGAACAGGAAGAGATGGTTCTAACAAGTAAGGTAAATGGTAAGGATCCGAAGCCACTAGATGAACTTCATCAGTGTGATCATCAGAAAGGGTTTTAATGGTTTCATACATTGCTTCATGTGAACTCAACGAGGTGGACTCAACAACTTGTTTTCCCTTAGGATCATGGTCAAATGATGCAATCATATGGACTGTTGCGGTATCCATGTTAGGAGGAGTGGATGGAAAAATCCTCATAAGGGATGAATCCCTCAACATGCCTACCCCAATCAACTGGTAAGGAGGAGGGGACTAGCCTAACATGGGGATGTTATTAGCCGTAGAGGTAGTAACATCCGGTGTAAATAAATCAAGCTGGTCAATGGTAAAAATTCTCCCTAGATGCAAAAATTGTACTGTTCGAAATACTATCAAAGCGACATCCATCATGGCATAAAACCAATTTCTTCCTAGAAGGAGGTTGTAATCTAACGGGGCATCTACCACTTCTACTTGAGTAGAAATATTTTCCCCCCCAAGCTCAATCGCAAGAGCTGATATGATACCATGGGGATGGAAAACTTGTCCATCAAAGGCTTTCAGAGTCGTAGGTGATGTTACAAGCTCGGGAGAGCCAAGAGATTTCCAACAAGATAGAGACAAAACTGAGGTCGAAGCTCCTTCATCTAGTACCATTCTAAAAACCTTCTTTCCAACTACTTTTGTAATGATTTGAAAAGCAAGTTTATGAGGTATCCTAGACTTATAGTTCTCAATATTGAAATGAATCAAATTAGTACTATCTGGTTCTAAAGCTCCTAATGCCGTTAACATATTTTTGCATTGTATAGGACAACTTTGGAGTACTTCTAAGGTAGACATTGCACAAGGTTCTTGAGCGAGATCTTCAAATACATTATAAAATTGAGTAGCTCAGGAATTAGGGTTAAATACATCCTTCAGAAGAGTACTCTTGGGTGGACGCAAAATCATGTCGATAGAAGGCTTCTCGATGGTTAGGGGGACAGTAGACAAGGATTCCAGAAAACCAGTAGAGGGAGATTTCCTTGAAGAAGAATGGTCTTCTTTCTTATCTATGGGTTTGTCATACTTTTGACTATGAGTTTGTAGACTAATGGTATCTGAGGACATCATACGAAATTCCTCTAACAAACTAGAGTTACCCTAATTAGACATGTGGTCTATCAGTTGTTGTTGAGAGGGAAAAGGATCCGTGAGAACTACGGGTGTTGGATTTGATTTCAAAAATTGGGAGATTTCAACTCGATGGGGACACTCTTTTGTGAAATGGTCACCTCCGTATAGCAGACATGGATATTTTTCTTTTCTCTTCCCTTTATCTTTATCATTGTTGGTTGGTCTTGGATTCTCCTATTGGTTTCTGGGATTTTTATTCTTATTTTTACCTTTCTTTTTATTATTTCCCGAGGTTTGAGTACTTTGAATAGAATTGACCTCGGTGGAAACCTTAGGAGTCGAAGGAGTAGGGGTGGCAGTCTAGGGTTTCTTGTTAAGTTTCACTACTGATGAGGACTGGATTGAACCAACAATCCCACCAACAGGTACTTCTGCTGGTGGCTTTGCGAGATCGGTGCTCGGGCGAGGAGCTTGAGGAATCAAGTCATAAATATTTCCATACTGGGAATAGACCAAGTCTAGATATTGGGATCAACTAATGTCTTTCTCTTTAGTAATGGCACTCCCATAGCCACATCTCAGGAAATTGGAGGAAACAAGGATTTGGTAAACCAATCAGCTAATAACTGATCCAGAATAGGGGCCTTAATAAGCCTTCTCTTCCTTCTCCACTCATGGATATGATCGGATATGTGGGTGGAGGTGTTCTATCATAGAGAAGTTAAGAGATCAGTACCCGTTCCATAACATATAGGGATCTAAAAGTGTGTAATAAATACGGTTGCCAAGGAGCCAAAATACACAAACGAATGTTGTGAAAGTTCAATGTACCATTTCACAGTTGTACCGGTCAATGTTCACTGAAAGAGTTGTAACTGAACTAAATCAACCATGAGGGATTTTGAAGAACACCATAGATGGCATGTCATGACATGGTTTTTCGAACCGTCTCCCTGTTTCCCATCAAACTTTGGAATGTCCGATGGTAACTTTACAGGAATGGGAGGCCACGAGGGATTGTGTCGAATGGGGTCATTAATCAAGTTGGACAAGTCAGGTAAGTCCAAATTTGCTATGAAAGGTAACTGATGGTTAGGTTGCACATACTGGTAATATTGATATGTAATATATGTACCAGTAGGACCATAATTAGACTGATAGATAGGTTGTTGCGAGGAAGAACTACTGGGAAATATGCCCATGGGGGGTTGATTTCTGGGATCAAGACCATTAGGGCCATTAGGGCCTTTAGGACCACCAAGGAAACTAGGACCACCAGGAGGTGGACCACCAGACCCTTCAGAACCTCTAGGAGGTAAACCTTTGGAGCCACTGGAACCACAAGGGGGAGCCACCAAGCCCTCCAGGACCACTAGGACCATTAGGACCATAAGGAGGGAAGCCACCAGGCCCCCAAGGACCATTAGGACCACCAATACCACCAAGCACCCTAGGGGGAGGGCCTCCATAAGGAAATCCTCCAGCACTTCCTGCAGTATGAAGAGGTATCCCCCCCATAGCTGGCATGTAAGACCAGTTAGGCTGCCCCCATGGCATAAAAGTATTACTAGGATATGGAATTCCTGCGTATGGCATTCCTGTAGGGTTGGATGGATAATTAATATTTCCTATAGGTATAGTATGACCATAACCTCCAGAGGATTGAGTGGTTACAGGTTGTGCCCCCAAGGGCTGACCTGAACTGGATGGGGGATTAGCTATATTAGTATGGGTGGGAGGGACATAAACTGTAGATTGTTCTATATTATAGGTTTGTCCTTGAATAGGTACAATTATGCTGCCAGATAACGTAGGTTGTGACATGGGTTTCCCCTCAGCACCAGAAGGTAATGACGAAACAAGAATTGAAGGTTGAGCCCCAGGTGCGGAAGACCTAGGAGGATTAGGCTATCACGATAGCATGGATGGTAGAGATAGGAATCATAACCCAATGATCCAGGATCACAAGGAAGAGGAGCAATGATGGATCATAGTTTTGGCCCAAGATGCGAGAGAACGGTCAAAGTTTGAGTATCGCGGAAACTGTTAAAGGAGGCAAACAAATGAAAGGCTGAGATCAAAGCAAAGCTCGATCAATGGCCCGAAATGGTTTTGCTGACCAAACATGCTCGATGGAAGGAGATTTTCCAAATCATGAAATGGTTAAAGGTTGGAATAATTTGATGGTGGAGATGAGTTCAACAGAAGATCCACGGTCCCAACCAATTTCGCAAACCAAACTTATATAGATAAAGTCATGATTCCAAATCACAAAAAGTGGTACCGACCGTGAATATCGATGGTCATGATAGAGAGGGGCATGGATCTACGATAGAGGTTCTTTTCTCAAACCGAACTAGCGTAGATAGCGTCATGGTCCCGGTTCGCAAAGAGGTGGTAGGACCCACTCAGATCAACGGTTGCATGAAGAGGTCGATCCAGATCGACGGATAAGAACACGTCATGATCCAAAGCTTCCCGTTGTATCTAGAAAAGAGAAATTGGCAGCAGAAGTAAAGAGGCATGGATGGTGGATGTGAAAATTTCCCCCCAAATCGGATGGCCGAGGATACCTCCAAGCTACAGATCTCGCATCCAGTGCAGAGATGACAGGGGAAGAGACGTCCCTATGTGTAATCTTCCTCTTGGTAGATTTGGTTGATTCCTCGACACCATTCATAGCATGCATACAGGTGAAATCATCCCTATGGCAGAGTCATATTGCATAGAGATAGGCGACTTTTGTGTGAGTTGGCCCACAGAAGTAAGGAAAGTAACCAGTGAACCCGCTACTCACACGGGGTGAGGCCAGCACGAAGGAGGAAACCATCTCATTCCCTACATCATAGACCTAGAGAGCATGGGAGCGTCCACTTCATGAGCTTTGCAACATGGATCAACTGTACAAGGTAGCATCCAAAACTGCTTCCCGCAGCAGACGGTAAGGTGCCACGGCTAATGAAATGACATGACTAGATCCCCAGCAGGTAAAGGATCACTCTGCTCACACCCTCACACATGTTGATACCAAAAACACTCGATGATAGAATGTGTGAGAATGTTGACCAGTCATTGCAAAGGTCATTCTTGAATCCTTATATATACTACCTTCAAAACATTTGGGATGAGCTAACATATTTCCAGAACCCAAGTTTTTGCTTCGTCACGAATCCACAAAAGCACAAAGAGTTTGGAAATGGCAATATGGTTCAAAAAAGTTGTCCATCTGGGGGTGCTGATGGTTGGTGAGAAAATTTCCACACTGACACGTCACCTTGGTATTACATGCCAAGGATGACACCAGCCATTAGGGCCCAGACATGAATAATTTTGAGAGATACACTCGGCTTCAGATACCCTCACCTCTGATGACGCAGTGCACGGACACTTACTCCCCATAAGTGTTTTCTCAGGAACCCTTGATACCATCGCTGCCCCCAAAGCCTCCCTAGAAGGAGACAATACTAGACTTATCCTCTTATAGGTGTCTGTTTGGATGGGAGCATCAGGGGTCTAAAGCCCGCATGACCCTATTTGTGAATTCCACTTACCAAGGATTATGGGGCCGGTGTAGATAAGCCACACCTTATTACCTGTGGGAGATCCCGCCTCACTGGGAGTGAGGAGTACAAGAATGACAAGCCACTAAATGTGGCCCTTCTTTCGGACCCTGCGTCCAACAGTGTTACCCAAAGAAGAAGCAGGTCAAGAATGACATTGAGAAGGGGAAAGTTACAAACTTCCCTACCAATGTACACCCACGTAGAAATCCTCATTTGAACACGGCAGAAACACACACTTCAGATAGAGAAGGGGGCATCATGCTGATTCATCAGGCCTTTTAAGGTCCAACACCAGTTAAATGGTGACTCACTTAGAAGCAAGCAGAGGGGCAGCTTACTTAGAATCCATGATAGCGACCAAGCACGTCAAGCTGTCACCCAGGCCAAACGCACCCACTAGCTCCATAATGTTTTTTTATATTTGTAAAACTTAGCAATAGTTCCACTCTCTATAATGTTAATGCATGATTGTGACTACAAACAGTTTGTAGGTTTGTTTCAGAGAATAATCTCAGCACTAAAGTACTATAAATGCACTCCTAATAGGACGAAAAATTTAGCTGGAGGATTGGGAAACCTTCAAGGGCTGAGGCTCTCTATTGTAAATAAGATCTAGTGCCTATGTTATGAATAAAATTGTAGAGGAAGAGTTGTTTCTTAAATGGAGATTCATGTGTCATTTCTTCTTTCAATATGTATTTTCTTTACGTGAAATGTATATCCTATTTCCATTCTAGTTTGTTGATTTCTTTCATGTCTTTAACTGAGTGTATAACAGTTTGGAATTCATACATGCTATGCTCCGCCTGTTGTTTCAGACATTTATCAAGTTTTCTTCTAAAATTGCATGGAATTCATATTGCTAGTGCTCTGTGCGATGGGTTGTTCTCTCTCGTCCTCTAACCACCCTATAAATATCTCCTGATTGCGAGATCGACGGCTATCTTGCCTCTGTTGGTAAACCCACACTATTATTTTCCTCCTACAAGTTTTCTCTACCCGGGCCTTCGAATCCATTGCCAATGGTCCCTTCCCCTGATAGCCCCCACCGGCACCTCACATTACTCCACTTTGTCCTATTTCAGGAGTCTGGCCTCCTGAGCATCTTTGATCGAATATTTTACATGGAGTTAATCTGAAGAAAATCGAGAGATCCCTCTCTATTTGTGAAAGGCCAGAGGCATGGTCTAAAGCGGTTCTCTTATTGCTCAGGAGAGAGCCCTTTCTTTGCCCAACCTTACGGGCATGATCCTGGTGCTAACAAACTGGCGTAGTTGCCGAGGAAGGAATTGAAGACCCTCCCTGGGAAAAACGACATGTTTCTGGATCTGTTTCTTGATAGTGAACAATGATCATACATCAAGAAGGTTGAACACTTTTCACCTGGTGACTCCACTCTTGAAGGGTTCAGGCTTCAACAACTCCACTGGTGGTGTGACCTAGAAATCAAACAGTAAAAAAGGATGGGAAAGCTCCACCCGAAAAGAAAAATGGACCCCTTGTAAGGCTCAAAAATGCATGGTGAACAATTGAGATGCTCGATTCTACATTTCTTCCAAGAGGCTTTGTCTTGTCTTGTAAGTGTGTTCTTATCCCTCCCTAGATTTATCAAAATAGCCTTCTATGGTTCGATTCATTCTGAACAGATCTATGGATATATTTCTGTTTATCCTTCTTTATGGACCGAAAGTGTTTTGTCATCTTGTACATCTGGTTTTGACCTAGACTTTTCTCTAGAGGCCCATGACGTCAAAGGTCACCCCTGTGAAATTTATGAAACCTCGGACGATAACGTAGCTATTGTAGCTAACATGGTCTCTCCTATTTCTCCAAGTCGATACAAGCTACTACAACTTCCTCCCATCCTCCATGATTTTCACACAAAACATTATAAGTACCTCCCCAAATTTGATGGACAATCCAAATACTTCACTGCTGAGAAACATTTGCAAGCCTTTGAACATTTCTCTGACCATTTTGAGATAGAACATGATGATGTCTGCATGAGGGATTTCGCCTAGTCCTTGCAACGGGACGCTAAACAATGGTTCAAGAACTTGTATCCTAAGTCCATCAAAACTTGGGAAGAGTTTTCTTGCACCTTCTTATAGTTTTGGGGTAGGAGAAGGCCAACTGGATCAAATACTTTCAGAATTTTATCCCCCAAAGAGACATGAGAGTGATGCCATATCTAGTTTTAATAGAATATTTGCAAGCTGTTATTATAAAATTCCTAAGGAGGTCCAACCTCTTGAGAATGCTGCTAAAATATATTATGCATCCACCTTTCCTCCTGAGTTGTCCATGCTTCTTTTGGAAATAAAATTGACCACTCTGCAGCATACGTTTACTGATTGTTTGGAGGTTGAGGAAAACCTTAAGATGTCAAAAAGATTATTAGGCCAGGGCAGTGGTGGTGAAATAAAAGATGCATCAAAATTGGTTTGGCCTTACAAGTAGAATGAGAGAAATCCGGTCCCACTAAAGCCTTCTCTCGGTATATAGAAAGATGATCGGCCCAGTATGGGAACATGCGGTCCTATAGGCCTGTTCTCTAAATATTGTGACCTGCATCGCCCCGAGTCCATACAAGATGATTTTAAGAAGGAATTTGGTGCACCTTTGTACGATGAATATGAGGAAGAATACCTATGGGTTGTACCCGAGAAGCTGGCTATTAAACCAGGACCTACTAACGGACAGGACTAAGATGCTATGCAAATTCGGGAGGTTAAAGCATAAAGGGGTGATGAGAGAATGGAAGGTGATAGCCTACCCTTGTGTTATTCCTCTTTTGAATTAATATGACACATGATTAGAGCCTCTAAGCTAAAATAGAAAGAAAGGGAGATTGTGCAGTCCAGAAACCTGTATATAGGTAGAGATGATAAAAAGAAACTGCCATGCAATCCCTCTCCAGCTGCTGATACACCAGAGGTTTTTGATGAGGTGTTGATGCATGGAAAAGGATGCAGTAGCCCTCAAATAAATACATTTTCTGATGTTTCTCCTTCAGGAGTACCACCTCACATAGGAGGGATATGCCTACTCGGTTCCGTTGGAGAAGCGGAGGACCTCCCTCTTGAGACACATCAAGCTCTCACTGAAGATATTTTGAGTGAAAAGAGGGATATTTCATTGAAGAAAGAGTTTGTGGGTCCTCTTCTGCAATCTTCTGAATATCAGCCTAAAAAATCACCAGAGGAAGGGAGTTCCAGACATCTATCCCCTGAGTAGAAGTCAAAATGCGTCGAAGGTTTTCATTTTTTCTATAACCCCATAGCAGGATACATGGAAGGGATGGGTAAGGATGATTATTGGTCACATTTTTTTTTAAAGAGAAGTATATTTGTCATTACCCTCTCCCATTATCTATTTCATTTCCATCCACCAAGCACAAAAAAGGAGCAAAACTATTGGGCAAGTTGCTCGATTGGCTTCATTGGAAATCTGATTTCACTTAATCAAACTTGTGCACTAAATTAGGTAGATTAGGTAGGAATGAATAAGATTGGAAATCTTCGAGCATTTCCTTCATTGCTAGTTTTGTTTGTTTTCATTTTCAATTGCAAGCACAGGTTTCGTAGTCAAGAACATCGTTTGTAGGAGTGGCATGAATTCACTGAAATAGTAGCTCGAAACAGACTTAAGATTTCAAATAATGATTGAATAAATCCAAATGGATTTGCACTTGGTCTATGGGGGTTCTTCGCTACCTCACTAGGAGGATAGCATCCCTCGTGGAGCCGGTTGTTAACACTCCATTTGAAACAGTTGATTTAGAGGCTCGATAGAGTTCGAGTAGGGTTCCATTCCCTTGAAAAATTATGTAAACACTCCTCAGGCTATCACAATAGTAGGGACGGCAGAGATAGGCATCATAACCCGATGATCCAGGATCACAAGGAAGAGGAGCAATGATGGATCATAGTTTTTCCCAAGATGCGGGAGAACGGTCAAAGTTTGACTATCGTGGAAACCGTTAAAGCATGCAAACAAATGAAAGGCCAAGATCAAAGAAAAGCTCGATCAACGGTCCAAAATGATTTTGCTGAGCAAACATACTCGATGGAAGGATATTTTCCAAATCATGAAATGGTTAAAGGTCGGAAGCATTTGATGATGGAGATGATACCAGAATCAGATCCACGGTCCCAACCGATTTCACAAACCAAACTTGTACGGATAAAGTCGTGATTCCAAATCATGAAAAGTGGTACCAACTGCGAATATCAACGGTCATGACAGAGAGGGGTATGAATCTATGGTAGAGGTTCTTTTCACAATCTGAACTAGCGTGGACAGTGTCATGGTCCCAGTTCGTGAAGAGGTGGTAGGACCCACTCGGATCAACAGTTGCATGAAGAGGTCAATCCCGATCGACGGATAAGAACGCGTCATGATCCAAAGCTACCCATTGTATCCAGAAAAGAGAAATTTGTGGAAAAAGTAAAGAGACGTGGACGATGGATGTGAAAAATTCCCCCCAGATCGGATGGCCGAGGAGGCCTATAGGATACAGATGTCACATCCAGTGCGGAGATGATAGGGGAAGAGACATCCCTATGTGTAATTTGCCTCCCGGCAGATTTGGTTGATTCCCCGATGCCATTCAAAGCATGGATATAGGTGAAATCATCCCTGTGGTAGAGTCATATTGCGTAGAGACAGGTGAATTTTGTGTGAGTTGAGTTGGCCCATGGAAGTAAGGAAAGTAACCGGCGAACCTGCTACTCACACGGGGCAAGGCCAACATGAAGGAGGAAACCATCCCATTCCCTACATCACAAACCTGGAGAGCATGGGAGCATCCACTTCATGAGCTTTGCAGCATGGATCAACTGTAAAAGGTACCTTCCAAAACTACTTCCCACAATAGACGGTAAGGTTCCACAGCTGATGAAACAACATGACTAGATCCCCAGTCGGTAAAGGATCACTATGCTCACACCCTCACACATGCTGATACAAAAAACACTTGATGACAGAATGTGCACAAATGTTGACCAGTCATTGCAAAGGTCAGTCTTGAAGCCTTATATATACTACCTTTGAAACATTGGGGATGAGCTAACATATTTCCAAAACCCAAGTTTCTGCTTCGTCGTGAATCCACAGAAGCTCAAAGAGTTTGGCGATGGTGATTTGGTTCAAAAAACTTGTCTGTCTGGGGGTGCTAATGGTTGGTGAGAAAATTTCCACAATCACATGCCACCTTGGTATTTCATCCCAAGGATGATGCCAACCATCAGGGGCCAGACTTGAATAATTTTGAGAGATACCCCCGCCTTCAGATACCCTCACCTCCAACGACACGGTGTAGGGACACTTACTCCCTGTAAGTGCTTTTTCAGGAACCCCTGATACCATTGCTGCCCCTAAATCCTCCCCAGAAGGAGACAGTACTAGACTACTCCTTGTATAGGTGTTTGTTTGGATGGGAGCATTAGGGGTCTAAAGCCCGCATGGCCTTGTTTGTGAAGTCCACTTACCAAGGGTGATGAGGTCGGTGTAGATATGCCACACCTTATTTCCTGTGGGAGAACCCACCTCACTCAGAGTGAGGAGTACAAGAATGATAAGCTACCAAAAAGGCTCGCCTCGGCCAGAAGTAATGCGGCCCTTCTTTTAGATCCTACTTCCAATAGTGTTACCCGGAGAAGAAGGAGGTGGCGGATGAGGTTGAGCAGGGGAAAGTTACAAACTGCACTGTCGATGTACACCCATGCAGAAAGCCGCATTTGAACACTTTGGAAACACACACTTCAGACAGAGAAGGCGGCATTATGCTGATTCATCAGGCCTTTTAAGGTCCAACACCAGGTAAATGGTGACTCATCTAGAAGCAAGCGGAGGGGTGTCTTACTCATAATCCATGATAGGGACTGAGCACATCAAGCTATCACCAGGCTGAATGCACCCACTAGCTCCATAATGTTTGTTTATATTTGTAAAATGTGGCAATAGTTCCACTCTCTATATTGTTAATGCATGATTGTGACTGCAAACAATTTTTAGGTTTGTTTCACAGAATAATATCAGCACTAAAGTATTATAAATGCACTCCCGATAGGAGGAAAAGAGTTAGCTGGAGGATTGGGAAAAGTTCAAGGGCTTAGGCTCTCTGTTGTAAACAAGATTTGGTGCCTATGTTAGGAATAAAATTGCAGAGGAAGAGTTGTTTCTTAAGATGGAGATTCATGTGTTGTTGCTTCTTTCAATATGTATTTTCTTTACGTGAAATGTATATCCTGTTTCCATTCTAGTTTGTTGATTTCTTTCATGTCTCTAACTGAGTGTACAACAGCTTGGAATTCATACATGCTATGCTCCACTTGTTGTTTCAGACATTTATCAAGTTTTATTCTAAAGTCCTATGGAATTCATCTTGTTGGTGCTCCGTGCGATGGGTTGTTCTCTCTTGTCCTCTAACCACCCGCTAAATATCTCTTGATTGTGAGATTGACGGCTATCTTTCCTCTGTTGGTAAACCCATTCCATTCTTTTCCTCCTGCAAGTGTTCTCTACCCAGGCCTTCGAATCCATTTCCAATGGTCCCCTCCCCTGATAATCCCCACCTGCACCTCATGTTACTCCTCTTTGTCCTATTTCAGGAGTCTTTCCTCCCGACCATCTTTGATCAAATATTTTACGTGGAGTTAATATGAAGACAAGCACGAGATCTCTCTCTGACTGTGCAAGGTCGGAGGTGTGGTCTAAAGCGTTTCTATTGTTTCCCAAGAGAGAGGCCTTTTTTTTCCAAACCTTATGGGCACGATCTCGGTGTTAACAAAAGGGTTTGAGGTATCCTAACCTCAAAAGCAAGATGAGCTTGCTTTTACAATTACAACTCACTGTCTCAATACGCTCATCACAGACACACATATCATTGTCAAGTGCGCTCACTACCACATCAACTCATCATCCACATCAACATCACCTGTCTCTTCAATATACTAGTCATTCTCTACCTTTCAACTTCTGCTTGTCAATATGCTCATCCACCTCTGATCATCCATCTATTACATAATCATCTCTGCTTATCATTCTGCTTAGGAAGCAACATCAGTCATCTTCTTTCCTCGTCATTCCATCATCATGTTGAACGTATCATGGTCAATTGTCATCAGAATGTCTGCTCATGTTCTCTTTAAGCCACTTTCCACATTCATTAGGACTGCAACCTATCAGTAAGAGCTTCAACCTTGGATGGTTAAGCTTCTCTTCATTTCAACACTTGTCAACTTGTCAACTTCAACCTTGACTGGTTATTAGCCCTGAGTATTCATATATTACATCAATATGCATATTTTTCTATGTTTATCATTTCACTTGAACATACAAGTTGTCATACATACCAGAGATCACATCAATTCAGACTCTGTTTCACTTCTAGGATGTGTACTTGGCCTGAAGAGGAACCCTACTCCATGCCAAACTAGGACTATGTATGTATGCCTTTCAAACTGATCTTATGGTGTTTGCAACCCTTTATGTCTTCAAGATAAAGGTTGTCATTCATCAACCTTCAAGACTGTATGCCATACTTCTTCAAATCACTATCAAATATTAAAGCATCTGAACTGTTCATCCTTCATTAGTAGCTTTGACTGTGTGTATGCTTTGGAAGAACTCAATGATAAGTCCAAACTTGGAATGTGTATACTAGTAGGCTTGAGCTCCAACCATGTTGACAAACTCTACTCACTGCACCTCTTTATTAGCAGCCAAACCTCAAAACATATGTTAAACTGGACCTATGTATAAGGACTGAATATGTGCTTGAAAAAGATTGAAAAATTAGACTGTATATAGTCTTCAAACAACAAAGCTTTAGGATTGTTCATCACTTCATGAGCTTGGGCTTAGGGAAGTCAACATCAACTCACCCACCTCGAACTGTGTGCTAAGAGAAAACTTGGACTACTTAAGTTTCTTGTCACAAACTTGTAATGTACATTATATTATTCAGACTAGGCTTGAAAAGCTCTCCAAAAATTTAGATGTTGTTGCCAAACATCCAGGAAGTTCAGTGTCTCAGTCTGTTGCAATAAATTCAGGTCTAAAACATGTAGAAATATCAGACTTGTAGAAATAATAGACTTAAAAAAACTCCAAACTTACTACTGCAATAAATTTGGGTCTGCTCCTAGACCATCGAATTTCACAGTCAAACCGTATTGAAAAAAAAATCAGACTGAAAAAATAAACTTTTACTACTGCCACAAAACTTTGTTCAATTGCTGCTACATCATCATACTGTTGTAATCTTGGGTCTTCTACACTGCTCCCAAATTTAGGGCATCCACAAAGTTGGGTCTGTTTGTAACTTTGTACTGCTGCAAACAGTCACCACCAAAAAAAAACAAAAAGAAGAAATTCACTGCTACAAAAATTCAGGCCTCTAACACTTGCAAACAAATTCAGGTCTGGAAAAAAAAATTGCAGTCACTGCTACTGCCACTACTCCTTCTCCCAAAAAATAGTCACTTGACCTCACTCCATGAAATCGCAGAGCTAATCCAAAATTTTTGTGTGTAAAATGAAGTTTGGATAGGTTATTTATACTAGTTTTCCACTGGGCCGACCCGCCATAAAAGTAAAAATAATTTAACATTTTTTTGGAGCTGACTTGACATTTTTATTTTTTATTTTTTATTTTTTTTATTTTTGTCCCAATATTCTTTTGTGGAACCAACCTTTCCACCTTTTGTTATGTTTTTTGGAATGTTGACTTGTATGTGGGCTTATGTGTTAGTTCCATCATCAAGAAATCAATATGTGGGTCCAAGACCCAAGGTACCACAAGCATTAGGTTCAAATAAACCTTTGTTATGACAAGAATACTTTTTCAACAATGTAAGAGCACCATGGAATTCAATCCCATCATCTAATGGTGGCATGGACCATTGTCAACTTTAACACCAATCAATCAAGTGTTTCCAAGTTCCTTCATATTATTTTTCCCTGGGGTCATCCCTAAAGGTTCCATGACCTTATTCTTTGTCTTCCATTACCATGTCTTCAACCTTTTCTCATGTTTTTCCTTGTCCATTGCCCTTTTTCATCAAGCAAGAGGATTCATAGGCTTCTTCAACCATGTCAGCAGACCTCCAGGGGTCAAGATATCACCTGTGGGGTATATGGGCCTTCTTCTAGGGTACCATGACACCATCATAGCATAAACGACCACAAAATGGGTCATTAATGCTTCTCCAAGCCATCTAGGGCTTCTCCATCATCTACCAAGGCTTCGGGACCATCTCCAAGGTCTGCAATGTCTTTAGCAAGGTGGTGGCTTCATCATCCAAGCTTGTGGGTATAGGGACTTGGTCAAACATGTACAAGGTGCTTCAAGGCACAAACTCACTCTATAAGGGGTCCAGGGCACTGCAATATGGGACTTGGTGACATCAATGACATCCTGTGGGGCCACTACAAGTCCATGTTGGCATCAATGAAAATTTCATCAACAATACACTAAGTCAAATACATGAACAAAACATAATGTAAAGAAATAATACGAAGTACATGCACATTAGAAGAGGAGATTACAGACTGCAAGTGATAAATACACAAGAATTCTTGCATTCAAAGGCCATAATTCGGCTCTATTTCTCCAAGCCATCTAGGGCTTCTCCATCATCTACCAAGACTTCGGGACCATCTCCAAGGTCTGCAATGTCTTCAGCAAGGTGGTGGCTTCAACATCCAAGCTTGTGGGTATAGGGACCTGGTCAACTGTGCACAAGGTGCTTCAAGGCACAAAATCACTCTATAAGGGGTCCAGGGCACTGCAAGATGGGACTTGGTGACATCAATGACATCCTGTGGGGCCACTACAAGTCCATGTTGGAATCAATGAAAATTTCATCAACAATACACTAAGTCAAAGACATGAACAAAACATAATGTAAAGAAATAATATGAAGTACATGCATATCAGAAGAAGAGATTACAGACTGCAAGTGATCAATACACAGGAATTCTTACATTCAAAGGCCATAATTCGGCTATGTTTCTTGTATTAAAATAGACTAAAATTACATGAGAACCAAAATATTACAGGTTCCAACCAAAAACCAACCCTCTCTCCCTCTGCGGGGAATATCTTTATAGTTCTTTTGGCCCCCGAGACTAAACTTGAAATAGGGCCAGAAGTCAATTACAATCATGATAAAAAATTTAACAGACTAGAAAGTGGCATATTCACCATGTTTTTCATACATAAAACAAAACAATATAGAGAAAACGTGCATGCTGGTCTTAAGTGGTAGTGCACCGTCTTCAGTTTTGGGCTCTCTTGTCTTGAAAACGACGACTTAGGACATTCTCCAGTCGCTTGATGCTGAATCAAATTGAATAATTTCTTCTACTATGGGGTATGCAACATGTTTCTTCCTCTTTGTTTCATTTGTGTTCATTATGTGCTCAATGGCACCTTTTTTCCTGTGTTCACAGTTGACAAGAAGGTTTTTGTTCCTTCTATGTTTAGCTTTCCACCTCACCCCCTATCTCTTGGTAACACTGTTATTCGAGGGGATTTGAGGAAGGACTGCACTGTTTTTTATAGTAATAGGTCCTTGAGGAGGCTTGTCATTCTTGTGCTTCTCTCCTCCTATAGGTCATATAACGCGACACCTCCCCATATTCGTAACCACCCTAGATAAAGTTGTAAAGTTGAATTCACAAATATGATCACAAAGGAATTTGGCTGCCTCTCTTCCCATTTGAGAATTCACTCCAACCAGCTGCCTCTAGAAATGGTCACCATGTGCTGAGATTATGGAGATAGTGACCATGTCCAAAGGTTTTGGAGGGATGCCCATTAGACAAGAAATTCCAGCACGGCTTCTGCAGGGGTGTTTTATTTTATTAGGACAACAATGCCCTCGCCGGCCTTGGGAGGTCCTTCTAATGTGATGAACATCATTTCCCTGACCTCACTAGTGCTGAAAGGATCTTCTAATGTAATGAACGTCCTTACCATGATGGTAAGATTTTCCCTAGCTTGAAATCTTAGGAACAATGGGGTTCTAGGATGGGACTCGCCAACCAAAAGAACACCTTGACAAATAGATTTTTTACACAAGGAATCCATCGCATGCTTCCCTTAATACTCTCAGGATTCTCAGCAGACTAGCATTCAACAACCTTAACTTCTCATTTGTTTAGTCTCTATTTCCCAATGGTTTTGAAAATGACATTTATAAAGAGCTGGAAGGCCGAACTCGATGATGACCCCATCAGCACCCTCGCACACTTCATAATCGAGTGGCATGATGACAACACACACAGTCACATGGGTTTGGGATCCTACCTTCATGCTGATATCCCAGTCACACCACCCTTTTGGCTATGATGCTATATTGTTGGCTGTGAAAATGGCATCTAGCATTAGTTCCCATCATTTCCCATTCGACTCCTAACACATGGACATAGACATCCCTTATCCATCTACCCTACCTAAGGACAGTATTAGAATATTCTAGTTCACTACATCTTCCTACTTTGTGTGGAAGCCATACCTATCCTCTATATTTCAATCATTGGGATACTTTCCTGATTTTCCTACACATGATGTTGCAAACTTTTGGGTTCAGGAGGGTGATATATGCCGTGGAGATGATTTTTCAATCGCATATATGCTCCAATGGCATCCCTGTCACTTTTCAATTACCTGTCACTTCAGCCTTTTTCACACTTGTCTCAAAATATCACATCAACAGGGCCTTTTTGGAAAGATCAGGTCGTACGTAAAACCACATATTCCGTCTATGATTCTCCTTCCTATCACTTTCGACAAACATAATCATTTCAATCCTTTCGATATGAAACGTCTTTGCTCTCCATTGTACACATGTAATGGATGTGTTATATTTCATGAATACTAGAGATGGTTTGTTCCATTCTTGTTCAATAAGCAGAGACACTGCCAGCCATGGATGTTTCCTCGGCTAGATCCACACTGTTGAGACTTACCTCTTTTTAGCCTATTTCATGGATTTAGGAACTGGAATATCCACAAGCGCTTTGATCTAGCGGAATTAACCTCCTCCATTGATCTACCCCTTTTTCGATATTGAACCTCAAAAGATGTGGTCATTCTAACTTTTTCTGCAAAAATACAAAGGTGAATTGGGTTGCACTTTTCATATTTACAAAACCCACTATATTCGTTGATATGGCTCTCCTGCAAATCGCCAGTGTTGAAGCGCTATTTTCTTTAGTGTAGTTTTGGTCGATCCATGTATAGGATTTATTAGGTTTTGATTGCTCTGTCTTACCCTCCCCATCATTCTGCACAGAACAAAAACACTTCTAACAAGTGGCCCCATCTAGGGATGCTATCCTCCCTGTGAGGTAGCGAAGAACAACGTAGACTAGGTGCAAAATCCATTGTGTGGCTCCCAAAAGTTTGCTGCAATATTTCAAAATGCTCCAAAAACCAAAAATAAACCAATGATGAACCCAACTAAAAAAAATCAACTAACACTAAAAAATTGTTAAAAGGAAATGCTCTTCATGTCGAGCTTATTCATCTCTATCTACCTACTCTACCAACTGGACCTCATCGCCCAATCAAGATACTTCTGACTTCCAATGAATCCAGCCAAGCAAATGGTCCCATAAATCTAATTTCTCTTCATGTTGGAGCAAAAAAAGAACTAAAATACCTAGCGACACATGATTATAATAAATAAATTGATATTTACAATAAATATATAACCATTCATTACCATTTCCCATCATCTCCATGTATTATGCGACTAGATCATAAAACCCTTGACGGTCGTTGAATTCTTCAGTCGTTCATCTGATATGACAAAAACATTCCAACTGCCACCCTTCTGACACCATGCAGAGATGATGCTCAATAAAACTTTGTGAGGGGTGTTACGGAGAGAAATTCCTATGGCTTGGGGTACCACAACAAATAGCTTGACTCCAAAAATCAATCCTTTCCAATATGCAATAGAAATTAAATGTCTAACACTAAAGGATCAGACCTCATACCTTATTTCGGACGGTTGAAGTAGATCCCCATTGAGCTTTCCAATATTTATCTTGAATTGATAGATTACTTCCTCAACAACAAGTAAACAATACAAGCATTCTATATATTATGGTGTTAGATCTATTCTAGCATATATAATCAATAATGTATAAGCATTTGACATAATCCCATGGATAAAATATTCATTCAAACACACATTATTGGATAGGAAAAGATATTTCTATTAATATAAATCAGATATTACAAGATACAACCTCTAACGGCACATCTGTGAACCGGAGAAACTGAATCCCCCACTTGGGCCTCCACCACCTCAATCCTCCATCTCTCGATAGCAAGTTCACAAGAAAAAGGAAAGATTGGGAAGAACACACTAGTGCTCCAAGGTACAAAGGGATGCAGACTTAAGGATAAGTTCCAGCAACAATGGACTATAGTTTATTTGCTCTCAATTCTCTCTTCTTGCCTTGAATGTACCAAGGGGTTCCTTATATATCTTTCAAAGGGGTAATGAAAGGTTGAATCCAAGCAATCTCAAGGCATAGGGAAGGCCAAGAGTCACATGAGTCGGATCCATGTCAAGGAAAAATCCAAAAGAATTTGGATTATGCACACATCCCGATGTACGCGGTTTTAGTGGTCAAACCCACGTATATACGTGCTTATAGGTTTAAAATTCGCGTGTATCATTTTTCACATGTTTTTAGGGATGATCAAGGAAACATCAAAAGACAAAAAATGGTCCATGGGGTCTAAGGAGTCTGCAGCAGCATAGGGGAAGGCCATACAAAGTGTGATTCACCTGGAGTGGTGAAATCAGCTATAACAGATGCCCCCTAATGTGTGAGGTCAGAGGGGTCATACGATGGCCGAAATACATTATAAGTTGATCCCAAAAGTGGAGTGATGAAGGATCCCAAATGGAAGACTAGCCACCTAATCACATAGTACACTAATACAACTTTGCACATAACTGCAAGTACATATAGCAGTCCCGGATACATAAGAGTATAATGGCCATGAATAGGCATAATACATGATATCACATATGTGGTCATCGCCACATACAATATACATAGATCAGAATCTCCATGATGAAGATATACAAAGGACCATGATCTCCATAATGGCTGAAGATATAACAGATCAAGATCTCCATAGTGGCTGGAAATATCTGACATATACTGGAATCAAGTCACGAGAGCTGAAATCTCATGAACACTGGCACGATCAAGGAGGTAGCATATAAGAGATGCCACCAATATGGAAAGTCTTCTACACAAACTACTACGAGTACATGTCCTACTATGCGAGTAGAGGTGTTGAGGTCAAACATAGTAGTCCATCATCTGATTACGATCATTAATGTATACCATTAACAGATGCGAGATCACCCATTGATAATGAAAATGGGAATCAAGGTACTACAGTGCAAACTAACAAGTGCGAATAAATGTGTTGAGGTCGAACGCTTGAGAGGATCCATCGATCAGGGGACATTGATGTATTCCTAGAAACTGTCGATGGCAAGAGAACCTGCCACTGAAGACTGCAAGTCTCAAGGCACTCAAAAATGACTCTAGATTCCAATCCTAGAATAAGTTATTTGAAGTCGATGGGATGAAATCCACTGGAAGGAGGGAATTAAGGCATCCCCCATCATCCAACACGAGGTACTCAGCAAAGCTATATAGTGTGGAAGGACTCAATCATAAGGTGCACAAACCAGGAACTATACCGGGAATGGCCGACATGCAAAGTCAAGATAACTGAGGAATGGATGACTCAGGCTTCAACTTCCTTCGAATAAGAGCATAACGGTGTATGGTGACTGAATGAAGGTAGCATAGACTCAATATACAAACTGGGACATCTCTGCGACACAGGAGGCATCAACAGAGGCTCCATAGGGACTGGAAGCTTAACCACTCAGTTGAGATAAACTCAAATAAACGAGTACAGCTCCTAAATTCAAATTATAACCCAAAGAATGGATGTGATATACAGTGCTCTGTTCAAAGGCGACACAACTCGACAGCTACCACAGATAACATCTTTCCTTGTCCGGATTTTTGGTTTTTTTATTTTTTTTGGACTTTTTTAGTTATTTAAAAAGATTGAAAAAGAATAAAATAGATTTATAGTTACATACTAGGAGGAGACGAGTGTCATAAAGTCAAACAAACTAGTTCCAAGCAATGGAACATACCTATGCTCAATGCAAGGATACATGTGTAGGATATCGACACTCGGGGGAAAATCCCCTCCTGGTAAAAAAGGGAATCAAGCTGTGAAGGATATAAAAAATGGCTCTACATGGCTAGACATGAGACAAGCTAGGGCTATATGGCTGAAATGCAATGTCAGGGAAGCTGGCATAAAGCTCAATAAGGTAGGCAAAGCTCATGATAATGCATTCACAACTTGACATGAGGGAGTCCTGAGGAAAATAGGCCAGCAAAAGATCAAGAGGAGTATGAAGCTCTTGCGAAATGTCATGGCGGTACTATACAAGGGACTCCCACACCCTAAAGGAGAAAATGTCAGCATGGGCACCAAATGAAAATAAGGCGCTAACTAGGGTACCCATGTAAGGTGAAGCTCTACCACTCATATCATGCCACTTCTAAAGCAGCAAGAAGGTTCCGTGACATAATAAAGTGGGTTCGTACCTAAGATCATGATGAGATGGTCATAAGGTTATGAAAAATTCAAACAGTGATGAAACCTAACCTATATGCCAGTTTAGACATGATACCTGAGATCGGCATGAACGAGTCAATCCAATGGCTTAAACGACACTGAAAAAGGTCCTCTACATCACAAATTATGTCAAAAACGGTCCAAAATGGTTAGAAAATGTCGAAACTATAGGAAAGGGGGTAAAAATTTTCAAATATTTGAAAATTTTCCATAAATAGTAAACAATTCAAAATATTATAAATCATTTGAAACTTTTACCCATTTGAGCTCTGATTTTCAACAGCGAATTCTAGGAGATCCAGCCGACGGAATCCACTACCGTTTCTTCCAGGTATTTACTCATGCTCTCCTCTTTCATTTTGATACAATTTTTATGAATTTCCTAGGTCAAATAAGGTTTCTAGGCCAACCCAAAATGGATGCTGCGGCCCACGCGGAAATCGAGGTTTTTTTCTGCGTATAGGGCTGGATATACATAGAAAATGGCCTCAAACCCACGTACATACACGGTTGTTTTGAAAACAGTCGCATATGAGGCCGTGTATATGCTTGTTTCAATAAACTAATGGGAAAATTTGCAATTTCTTGTGCAGGATGGTCCTAGAGTGGAGAGAGCGTGAGCATGGTAAAGTAGAGGAAGCAGTAAGGGTCGATTTAATGGCTCAATAAGCTCTACATGGATGCGTACTCTACAATTTTTGGTGTCTTGGTGGTTTGAGGGCCAAACCAAGACTACTACAGATGCTGGTGGATTACTGGGATCCAGAATCAGAGTCCTTCCATATATATGGGATGTCCCTCACCATAGAGGTGGAGGACATACATTTCATTACAGGGCTTTCTAGACGAGGGGAAGTGGTGAACCTTCGTTCTCGTGGTGGGCCAGGAGGTGGCCTAACTATCGAAGAGTACATTGCAGTGTACTGTTATCCAGACACAAAGAAGGTGGGGAGTCAAGTCCCTACCAATTCTATACAGGTGCTGGGCCTAAAGGCCATATTATTGACACTGGGCAGGATAACAGGCTTGGCATCACTCCACCAGGCCTCGTGGCCTCTGATGTTCTATGCAATGGAGTGCATGAGACCGATGATCTATGACTGGAGCACTACACTACTGAGCAACATGAAACATCAGCTCAGTGAGTGTAAGGTAGGCAGCGTGCGAAACTTCGGGTTCAGCAGTATTTTTGTCACGTCCCCGTCCCTCAACCGGCAAAGAGGACGCGACGAACACATCAACAAATCAACCCGGAAAAATGCCCCATGAACATAAACAGAATTCAAATGCTGAAATAAAGCATACACAGATGCATTTATCTTCAATCATACAGCGGAAGCAACACAAACACATTCCATCATTCGAACATCAATATAAATTACAGAGATGCAGTAAACAGCAGTACTTATCTTTTGATGAAGAATTCACCCGCAACCAGCTACGTCGCTGCAACGTTCCACCCAACCATAGGCCAGCTTGCTCATCAATATCTCAGCAATGCTGCCACCCCCGAGCTGGGCATGATTCCTCCAGAATAAGGGTTAATTGCAGGCTTATACATAGCCAAGGGGACATAAACGACAAACCAATCACAGCTGGGTTTCACAGGCTGTCAACAAACAAGCCAAGCCAGGACAGTCCAATGGACAACCACTGCATACCAGCAGCCATATCAACCCTTCACAACTCTGTGAAGAAGGAAAAACAACCAGGGACAGCCCCAAACAATGGATGACCACAGCTTAAACAGGGAAAACGAATTCCTGAGTCATTCTTGGCCCTATCGTGGCCAAAATGACTCTCACTCGAATTTACAATGGCCCCCAAACGTAACAGCAAATACATTCACAACATGGGGAAGACTACAGCCCCGAAATCTACCAGTGAGCATAACCTACAGCAGGGAAAACGACCCAATTAATCTGTGAGACAGCCAAAAACGTGAATGGCCCTTCACAGTCAGTCGTGGATGCAAGAACACGGCAGTCAGTCGTGGATGCAAGAACACGGCTCTCAGCTCACTATGTGCGCCCCAAACAGAAGAATGCTTGTGCGTGGGTAAACAATCCGACCCAGCAAGGAAAACAACAGACAATGGAGGCTCTGCGTGAGGAAAAACAAATCCATTTTTTCCCGTGGATGCACCACTAATAGGAAGGACGTGAATTTGCAGTTTGTGGGTGCTCAGCAACTCATGGGGGAGAGGAAGAAAACCTACGTGAGACCAAAAACGCCCCAAAACCTGTGCGTGAGGAGAAAACAAAACCAAAATCGTGGTGAGAGTGAACTGACCAGGGATGCGTGCGTGAGGGAGAAGAATGGACAGACATGGGTGGAGTGGGAAAATGGGTAAGGCTGACAGCCTGCCAAAACCACCACCACTTCAGCAATAACTCCCCCAACCACCAGCTGAAGCATTAAAGAAGTTGACAAACAACAAAGGTGGAAAAACAACAAGGCAATAAAACATGGGTTTTTCCCATAACCAAGGTTTGACATCCCCCACCCCTTATCCTTTGGAACCATGTCCTTTTCATTCAACGTTACACTGCCGTAGCTAGTTGTGGTTTATTTTAATTGATGTGTGGGTTTACATGATGCCGAATTAAAATGTGCCGGATAGCACGACATACCATCGGCAATTATCCCCATTGCCGAACATACACAACCAAATTGATGGTGGGGCTTTTGCCTTGAGCTCCTCACCACGATTAATTACAATATATACATCATGCAAACGGGGTCAAAATCGGGGACGTGACAATTTTGAGCACGTTTTTCTTCGAGCGTGTTCCAGGATTGAGCCCCAGAGTGGACATTCCTCTTCACGGGGTTCGAGATCTGGCCCAATGGCATTGGGCAGATGCTATGCACAGATTGGGGGGTGGTAGGGTGGCCAACCCATATCCAACTAAGTTCTTTCTGTGGTGGTGACGACAGATAGTTTTCATCGATGACTAGCCCTACACAGGGATAGATTTTTGGGGGGACCTGGACATGCTGTTACCACCAGGATCGGCATATGGCGATATAGGTAATGAATCTCGACCCTCTTTTTAAATTTTGATTTATTTAATTTTTTTGTATTTTCTTGATTATTTGGAATCAAAAAGACATATTTTTGGGTGATAACACATAGTGACATCTACAATTTGTGTGCAGCTGTGGGACCATGGCGGCCAGAAGGCTTCCCTCGTCATAGACGGAGGGGAAGAGGAGATGACATCATGGGTGTGGATGCAGAGAGGATGCTCCAGAGCATTCATACCAATTTTGTGAGATTGACTCATAGAGTTCCCATGGCGCAAGTCGAGGACTTGCCTGAGGTGATGCAGCGGCAGGTGGTGGGTGTACCACACGCATGGGTGCATTTATTCTGACAGCTAGCTAGAGCCGTAGTGACCTTCCATGATCACAACCCTCCTCCTCCTCCATAGGATTAGACACCCACGAGTGTATACATTTTGTAATGCCATGTATTATATGATGGTGGCTTGAAAGCCCCAGTTTTGTATCATGACACTATGTATTATCACATTTTGGATGTATATATAAAAAAATTTATGGTGATTGATTTATTTATTTACATGTGTAAAAATTTTGTTTGTGATTAATTTATTGTGAATGAAACAAATGCCAATCTAACACGTAGTTAGCATATGAGTCAGCAACTTGATTATTATTTCTTGGAATGTGTATATATGTTATATTGTCAAATTTCCGTTCTAACAATCTCACACGCAAGAATCTTCTCAATAAAGTCAGATCTCTAACATGGTACAAACCATTGAGTTGTGACACTACTAACTTCGAATCAAGACGTACCTCAAGAGACAAAATTCCATGTAAAATGGCATTGCATAGAAGCTCGATAATGGCACTGTATTCAGCAACATTGTTGGAATATGGCCGTAGACATACGCCTCCTAATGACAGTACCTGACCCATAGGAGTATAAATCACCCAAGCAGCAGAGGCTGAGTGTTGAGTGTGATGGCTTGCACCATCCGCGAATCCTATGTAGGTGGAAGATTCCATTGACATCTGCCAAAAGAAACGGAAACTAATCACAAACCCGATCACGATAAGAAAAAGACCTAACTTTGCAAAGTTGTACAATAATATACAATAAGTAGCCTTGGCTGAATATTATGCATAGTAGTTTTTGAGATAGAGCCCATTTCTAGGCTCCACCAAGGTCGTTCCTTTATAATCCACTAACTCATACGCACCCTTCTCTAACACACGCTTGACCACGTAAGGACGACGCCACATACCCTAACTTGGATGCCAACTCTTCCATCATACGGTTCTGAAAGTGTGAGCCATGGTCAGTGACAAGCTCTTTCAGAAACTTGAACTGAGTAATAACTTGGTTGAACACAAAGTGAGCAGCTGTCTCACCGTCATATTTTACTGTAGGCATAGCCTCAGCCCATTTCGTGAAATAATCAACAGCGACTATAATATGATGGTGCCCCCCAACTGAAGCTAGGTTGCAATCCATAAAATCAAGCCCCCACTTAGTGAAGGGATCGGCAGTGATAATGGGATGTAACGGGGCAGGTTTCGAGTGCATATTACGTGTGAACACCTGGCAAGGGTGGCACCTCTTGACCGCATCCTCACAATTCTTAAAGATCGATGGCTAGAAATAACCCACTCTTAAAATATTTTGAGCTGTAGAAATCCCATATAAATGACCACTACACGCCCCTTCATGTAAATCATTCAACACTACCTCATCCTCTTCATGAGTTAAACAACTCCGTAAAATGGAATCTACCCCACGGCGGTACAAAGTATTGTACACTATGAGGTAGTTCTTAGAGATGTGATGTAATCGTCGTTGTGCATCTCGCGAGAGGTGAGTAGGGGTCTTCAGTGTTTGTAAATATATTATTATATCCCCATACCATGGGTCTAATGTTGAGATTAAGAAGATGTGTTCATCGACAAATGTATCTTCACAAACCAACTCCTCGGCTTCGCTTAGGAAATCCGATATAAGCTCTGCAAAAATTAAAGACTTCTTTGATTTTGTCGAAACAAACTTGAGATTGAATTATTGCAGAATGACAATCCATTTATTATACTTTCCCCCAATCATCCTTTAGGTGAGGACAAATTGAAACGGATTGACATGGGCTACAACCAAGGTCTGGTGAAGGAGAATATAATGTCTCAACCGCTGAACCGCATGTACGGTAGCTAAAGCAAGATTCTCGACATGAGAATAATGAATCTCTGCGTCGATAAGGTTTCAGCTCAAATAATATATAACATGCTCTTGGAGCTCCTCATCCTCTTGAACCAAAACCATACCAACCGTCTCTAAGGACGCGGCCACATATAATAGAAAATCACGGCTATAATCTGGGGGACTAATCACCGGGCCCGATGCTAGGGCTCGCTTGAGTGCATCAAAGGACTCCTGGGCTCACTCATCCCAATAAAAGGGGGTGTCCTTCTTCAAGAGACGCATGAAGCCTCTAGTCAAATTGGCAAAGTTGACAACAAATCTTCATAAGAAGTTTTCCATGCCTTGCAAACACTGAAGATGACGAATATTCTTCAAGGGAGACAACTGAAGTATTGCCTCAACCTTCAAAGAGTTGACTCTTATACCCTCCTTAGAAATGATGAATCCTAACAAACGCCCTAATTTCACACAAAAGATGCACTTATGAGGATTTAGTCTAACCGAATAGTGCCGACATCTTTCGAATACCAATCTCAAGTGATAGGGATGATGCATTCTGATGCGAGAATGAGTAGCAAGGTCATCCAAAAATACCTCGATAATTGACTTGAGATCGTGGAAGATCAAGGTCATTGGCCACTAAAATGTAGCTCCAACGTTTTTTAGGCCGAAAAGCATTTTTCTATATGCAAACATTCCCCAAGGATAAATAAATGCATTCTTATGTTGGTCCTTAGGTTTAATCTGTATCCGATTATATCCAGAAAAGCCGTCCATAAAGGAGAACACCTTGCTACCCGCACACTCATCCAAAATATGATCTACAAATGGCGTGGGGAAGTTGTCCTTAGGACAGGCACGATTCAAATCGAGGAAATTAGTACATATGCAGATCGCTCCCTGCTTCTTATCAACCAGAACGGGGTTTGAAACCCACTATGTCAAGGGAACAGGATAGATGAAACCGACTTTCAATAGATTCTCTATCTCTGCCTTAATCGCGGGTGCTTTCCTAGGATTCACCGCACGTAAACATTTTCAAATAGGCTTAGCGTTGGGGTAAGTCTTAATTTCATGCTCGACAATATGAGGGTCAATACCTGGCATCTCATCGTAAGACCAAGCAAAAATATCATGGAATTCCTTAAATAGCTCGGTGTATTCAAGAATCTCAGCATGGGAACATTCTGCCCCAATATAGACATTCTCTATTGTGCCAGGATTGCAAGAGATGTTGATAGGAGTCGTTGTAGATATGTTTTCCATGTTTCCATCAGCCATCGAACCAGGAGAGCTTAATGGAACCACAGGAATACCAACTCTCTAACTAAGAACTGCCCTAAAATCATCATGCTCCAAACGGTCAAGCTCTGGAAGAAAGTACGATCTATGATGAAGTTCCTCCCATGGTGGCTCAACTCCCAACATAGCCTCAATAATCACTTCATCTGAAGGGAAAACCATATCAAGGTAATCATGTGCATGAGAAGACTGTACTGCCCATGCTGGCAGCACATAAGGGTCCTCCTCCTTCGTCCGCGAAGAGGAAGGACTAGGCTCTGCAATAGACTTGAGATTAGCTTAATAAGCTATCATAGCTGTAGGAAACGGCATGTTCATCTTAACGGGCTCACTCGAAGTACTCAGTGTAGGAAGAATCCAAGGATCTTCCATATGACTCATGTGAAAATACACTGATTTCATAGATGTCGAAGCCTCATCGAAACTAGATCCTATCATGAGGATCGGTGTAGGACAACTAAAGCTTCCCATGAGGAATGGATACATGCCTACACCCACACTCCTAGTTGCCGACTGAGAGTGCTCAACGATCGGGATCAAAGCTTTTGAATATGTGGTAACAGATGGATTCTTGAATGCCATTTGATCAATCGTTATGATCTTCCCATTATGTGGAAAGAATACAACATAAAACAAGGAAGAAGCAACAGCTTGCATACTGTACATCCAGTTCCTACCTAGCAAGAGATTGTAGTCAAGGGGCGCATCAACCACCTCGACCTCTATCGCCACGGTCTTCCCTCCCAAACAGACTTTAAGGGAAAGAAGGATGTCATGTGGTCTAAAAGATCTCCCATCAAAAGTAGTTAACATAGTCACTAATTTAGACAGCTCAGGAGAACCCAGACCCTTCCAATAGGAAAAATAAATCACAGAAGTAGCAACGCCCTCGTCAATCACAGTGCGCTTAACGGTCATATTAAGACATTCTACGTGAACCAAAAGAGACACATAGTAGGGAAAGCGAGGCTGAAGTCCTGTGGTTTCAAATTTGATCACAGTGGAAGAATCATCATCAATCACACCAAGGGCAGAAAGCAACACCTTCCTTCGCGAAGGAGAACTCTGAAGCACTTCCAATGCAGACATCACACAAGGAGTGTGGCCCAAATCTTCGACAATTGAATAGTTCTAGGTGGCTTGGGCATTTGGATTATGCCCTGAACGCTTAAGGAATACGTTAGGAATGCGAGGTGCAGTCTCAGGTTTATCCGTAGGTTTCTCAATGCGCAAAGGGGACCCTGGTGGATCGGGCTCTTTTCCTGGGCTGGGTTGTGATGAACCATAATATTTCGCACAGGTCACAACTTTCGCAGCACGGACCATGTTAATGCACCCACGACCACTACCCTCCAACAGATCATGATCATCACCAGACTGGCCATGGGACTTCGAGATCATATTTTGATTATGCGGTAAAGGGTTAGTTAGCACAGCTGGGCCCTGTTCCAAGAATCTCAAAGCTTCTTCGATACGAGGGCACAAGTAAGTGAGGTGATCATCCTTACACAACTTGCAAGGGAACTTAACCTTACATTTAGCTTGCTTGTCCCCCCCAGCATTTCGGCTGTTCTTGTCATTATTGTTAGTATTCTCATTCTTATTCCCACCCTTTCGATTATTTTTACCTTTTTTTCTATTCCATTCGGGCTGTTGGTTACCCTTTTGGTCCGACGATTGCACAGAAAGTACACTCATCGTTTGGGCGGGTTGAGATGAAGTCATAGCTTGTCCCAAAGTAGATTGGTTGATGGATAATTGACTAACTTGTTTTGCAACCGAATCCGCAGGTTTCACACTTGCACAACCCACAATGCCATCGGCATGTGGTCCGGGTTTGAATTTGGGATCGAAACTGGAATGAGGAGCATTGGGAATAATCTCATACAACAAACCAGACTAAGCATAAATCAAATCCAGTTCCTGTGCCCTAAAAGTTGCTTGTTCTTCATTCTGCACTCTGGATGTGGAAACATCCTTTGCTATATATGGAAATAACGACTTGAGGAACCACTTGAGGAGGAACTCCGGCGGTATAAAATTTTTAATTAACCTCTTCCATCTATGCCACTCTTGAATATGATCAGAGATATGCATGGATTTATCTTGCTGAAATATCGACAAGAGTTCAATACCAACGTCGAAACGTACTGGTAGCTAGAAGTGATTAAGAAAAGTCCTCACAAGGTCGTCGAACAAAGCGAAAGCTCCCCTAGGTAACTCTATATACCACTTCATGGCAGGCCCTATAAGGGTGCGTTGAAATAGTCTCAAATAGACTGAGTCCTGATGTAAAGAATTCAAAGAGCACCATAGGTGAAACATAGTAACGTGTCCGCTCAGATCCTCTCCCGGTTTTCCCTCGAACTTAGGTATGTCCGAAGGAAGCTTGGTAGGGACATCCGACCAAGCTGGGTCATGATCCACAGGATCATTCGTCAATCTTGATAATTCAGGAAGATTGAGCGTCGCGAGGAAAGGGAGCCTAGGATGATGAGGTCGATGGACTGCTCCCTGATTCATATAGGGTTGATTACCACCATGGCCTTGGCCATAGTGTCCTCCTCCTGTATGACCCATATAGGGTGGTGTGGAAGCACCATAGAGTGGTGGACCTTGACTAGTAGGAGCTACAAAGCCGTAATTAGGAGAGTAAGTAGGTTGTTGATACCCACCTCCATAAGGTGAATAACCTTGTCCATACTGCGCCCCATAATAGGGTCCATAAGTCATCGCATGCGATGCCCCATGAGACATTCCGTAGATAGGAATATACGCTCCAAAAGTAGGGATATACATACTGGAAGTCAAGATATATGCCCTGGAAGTAGTAACATGACCTCTAGAAGTATAGCCTTCCGAAGCAACGGGCGGTATGTAAACCTAAGACACAATTGGTCTAGTAACCGCAGTACGGACCTGACTCGTAGCCATGTGCTGGCTTGAAGGACCATGCGAATAAGGTGGAGGATGTACATTTGAAGAACTAGGGACCGAGGATGAAGGAATCTGAGTAATAATATATGTGATATCGCCTATCGTCACTCATCTCAGATCTAGTATCCTAATCGGATCGCTAACCCTAGACCTAGGAGGGATATGTGATGTAACTTCCACCACTGGGATGGAAGGTGCAATGTGACTAGTGCTCCCAAACCTCTCCGCATGGTAAGGAATGAGAGTTCCCCCAGGCATAGTATTAGGCTTGAAGTCATATTCGACATGAAATGCCAAATCATGTGCAGGGAAACCATGCATAGCATAACTACCGTAGCTAGTGCTGGTGGGTTCAAAATAAGTCTCGACGTCCTCCAACATTCCATATCGGTAACGCGTCAATGGGGAATCAACCCTAGAGTGAGTAGGTCTATCATGCATGGTTCCTATCTCAGAAATCATAGGACCTAACTCAGCCAAGTCGGGTGAAGGATCGTAAGTAGGATTAAACTCCCCATCATCTACACGAATGGGAGAAGGTGGTTCAGGAATACCTTCTAAATGGTCCCCCATATTGTGTGAATCAATGTGCGAAATAGTCTGCCTAGATTGTCTAGGTATCTCTCCCAAAGGAGGAGGAGAAGTAGAAGGCGAAAGTCCTGCTAAATGACGAGAATGGCGAGGAGCCGCACCCAAATCCACAATGACTCAAAAAATAGAAAAGACTCTCTATTTACGTAAACCCTAGGCCAACTAATGTGCACAGAGAAATCACTAATAAAATCTAAATCCAAATGCATGAAAGAAAGGGCTAGATAAATGAGCTCTCGAATGAAGCAGGTATGTCTCGCCTAGGAGAGGCTTGAGACTCCCATACACAACAAGCGGAGGTACGTAACCAATTATTGTGGCCCTCAGCTTCAACGCATAAAGCGACTGTGCTGTCCGAACCCAACCTGGCCGGAACACCCACAGAATAACCCCTACAAAGTATCCCCTTGATATCCTAGGTAAGGCCACTAAGGTCACCTCAATATAATCAATGCTCAGGCGGACAGTTGCAGGCGGGATTGACTGTATGGGCAGGGTAGCAAAGCCCAAAACTCTCGAAAGAGCCCCCAGATACGAATACAATCCTAGAAATATCTCTGGTTCTACTCAGCTATGACTAGGGGTCATCCCAATAAATAACCACTCACACTTCCTTGTGCTTAACTCCCTTTTGAGAGGAGGATCCTGACAAACACTGGTTATACCAAGGATTTCACACACTCACCTGGACAGACACATACATGTTGTTGTTTAGTGATCTTGGAGAATTAACTTACAATGAACTATTCCAAGATCCTACAACCTAAGCTTGTTGGTGCACCCTAGAAAAGAAAAGAGTGTAATTCATTTTAATTTAGCGTTGATTTTAATTGGCTTTATTACTCAAAATAGGGATATGACCGTGCAACTAATGGTGTTATGACACAACATGAAGTAAAATGCACACCTAACAATCAATGTAAATGCATTGTGTCCATGAAAATAGGGTATGCTACTATGTGAAATGCACAATTCTCTTCAAATGATGAATGCAAATTTTCCTATATGAAGTCCTAACTAGTACTCCAAAGCAAATCTAGTGCTAGTACAATGCAAAGATGCAAAATGAAATGCATGATGATAAGCAAATGTTTTTGGATTTTTTGAAATAAAATGAGATGCAAAAAGCAAAAGAATGATTCTACGACCCCTAGACTCTGCAAGGACACACAAATAGCACTCAAGCAAAGAACTAATGTAAAAGAACTCTAATGCACTAATCTCAAACAAAAATACGAAAATTCCATGACAAGAACCTTCTTAAAAAAAAAATTAGCCTAAAAAAAATGTTCCTGGTCAGAAATAGAGGTCTAAACAGACTCAGGTAGTGCCAAAGGAGACTCAGCAAATATCAGAATTCACCCAGCAACCAATTAACTCCCACAAAAAGGAAAAAGTAAGGGCATACGCGACTGTTCACAGTAAACCCGCATGTATACGCGGAAATAGCAGAGAAACCAGCGTGTATACGCGACTGTGAGTTAAAAACTTGCATACAGGAAGAAAGGTGCATAAACTCAAGGCAAACAAATAGGCTGAGATAAAATTCACACCAATCAGACACTACCAGGCACACATACCCCCAAACCCGACACAGAAACTAGAGAGAAAGAGCAATTCAAATTCATTGAATGCCGATAAAACATCCCCCAAAGGACAACTAATAGGAACTCCCCAGTGGAGTCGCCGATTCTGTTACAGAGAGAAATTCATATGGCTTGGGGTACCACAACAGACAGCTTGACTCCAGAAATCAATCCTTTCCAATATGCAATAGAAATTAAATGTCTAACACTAAAGGATCAAACCTCGTACCTTATTTTGGACGGTTGAAGTAGATCCATGTTGAGCTTTCCAATCTTTAGCTTGAATTGACAGATTACTTCCTCAACAACAAGTAAACAATACAAGCATTCTATATATTATGGTGTTAGATATATTCTAGCATATATAATCAATAATGTATAAGCATTTGACATAATCCCATGGATAAAATATTCATTCAAACACACATTATTGGATAGGAAAAGATATTTCTATTAATATAAATTAGAGATTACAAGATACAACCTATGACGGCATGTCTGTGAACCAAAGAAACTGAATCCCCCACTTGGGCCTCCACCACCTCAATCCTCCATCTCTTTATAGCAAGCTCACAAGCAAAAGGCAAGCTTGGGAAGAACACACTAGTGCTCCAAGGGACAAAGGGATGCAAACTCAAGCATAAGTTCCGGCAACAATGGACTATAGCTTCTTTGCTCTCAATTCTCTCTTCTTGCCTTCAATGTACCAAGGGGTTCCTTATATATCTTTCAAAGGGCTAATGAAAGGTCGAATCCGAGCGATCTCAAGGCATAGGGAAGGCCAGGAGTCAAATGAGTCGGATCCATGTCAAGGTAAACTCCAAAAGGATTTGGATTATGCACACATCCCGATGTACACGGTTTTAGTGGTCAAACCCGCGTATATACACGCTTATAGGTTTAAAATTCATGTGTATCATTTTTCACATGTTTTTAGGGATGATCAAGGAAACATCAAAGGACAAAAAACGGTCCATGGGGTCTAAGGAATCTGAAACGGGACAGGGGAAGGCCATACAAAGTGTGATTCACCTGGAGTGGTGAAATAAGCTATAACAAGGGGAGCCCCAAATCATTTGCAATTGTGAAATCAACCTTTCCGCGTGAAATTTCAGAACTCAAAACCTTATTCCTTACAAGTGTTGTAAAGAAGGCAGCATTGCATTCCTCAATAGAATCGAGAAAATTAACTTCTGGATCTAGCACACATAAAGAGGTATCCCATCTAGAATTTTCATCTACTTCTTGGTGATTCTCTTGGTCGAAAAATACTTCCACATAATTGGCGATAGGATCATCAAAAACACAGCAGCATCTAGAGAACTCTGTCGCCTGATTATCTTGAGAAATCACCTGGGAGGTAACCTCTCCGGCCCATAGTATGATAGGTTCTTAAAGGAGTCATGCACAAATTACCTATGCCAATTTTAAAATGAAATATCATGACTCCCACTTGACTTTTTTGAAACCAGGACTTCATTCAGTGCACCTGCTTCAGCAAAGGTATGATCATTTTCCTCAACAAGACCAAGTAAATAGAACATTTCCTCTCGACATGAAGTTTTTGAATTTGGAAAATATGGAGAAGAATTTGTCCTATAATTCTCACTTCCTTCCCTATCCGGTCCTGAACTTGTATAAACCAAAGTTGTTTCCCCGGGCATGATATTTAATTAGTCATCCTCGTATTCATCGTATATAGGCATGTCGAAATCCTCATTGAAATTACCACGGATGCAAACTTGCAACAGGATCGTTGAAATCTTTAGAAAACAAGCTAGTAGAACTGCCCACCTTTTCATCATCATGTTGATCGTCTTCCTGTCTACTCGAGAAAATGGCAGGTTTCCAAAAGAATGTTTCTTCAGCCCCACACAGCTCGACCAGACTTGTTTCTTTGTCAACTTTATCGTTACAGCCAAGGTCCAAGAACCTTTTTGACATCCTAAGATTCTCTTCGACCTCCAGCAAATCAACAAACATATTCTGCAATGTTGCTGATTTCCTCTCCAAAAGAAGTAAAGACAATTCAAAAGGAAAAACATATGCGTAAAGAAACTTGGAAGCACCTTCTAATGGTTGAATCTCCTTTGGTATATTATAATAAAAGCTTACAAACTACATGTTGAAACTTGACATAGTTTCACCTTTGTGTCTCTTCATAGAATAAGATTACAATAGTATTTGGTCCCGTGATCTTCTTTCACCCTAGAAGCTTTAAAAGGCATGAGAGAACTCCTCCCAGGTAGAGATGGATCTAGGCCGCAATTGTTTGAACCATTTTTTAACATTCCCTTGCAAAGATTGGGAAAAAACCCTCATATGAACATCATCATGCTCTATCTCAAAAGGATCAAGGAAATACTCAAAGGATGGTAAATTTTCCTCAGATGTAAGGTCTTCAAATTCTCCGTCAAACCTAGGAAAGTATTTGTTGTGTTTTGTAGGGAAATCATGAAGCAACTGGGGAAAACAGAGAGGTATATATTGGCTTTGGGTATTAGACAGAACATGGTTAGGTGGAAGAGATATACCCTTGGGCACGAAATCGTGAGGTTCTCTAAATTGATCCTTGATGTCAAGGACTTAAAATGAAAGATCTTGATTCAAATCGGACATATAAGATGAAGACATGCTATCAGTTTGTAAGGAAGGGTATACAAGGGTGAACTCAAAACTTTGTTCGAGGAGAAATAATCCTTGAGCGATTCTTTTAATAAACCTACAAAAAGAGAAGGAAATATTTACAATGAAGGATAAGATGTTTTGGAGAAAGCTGGATCTCAATCCCCCAATCCCCTTTTGAGATTTGAATTTTAGGATCAAGGCTCTGGTGGAGTTGTTGAAGTATTCGGACTGTGGGTTCTCAGGAAACTAAAATTACCGGGTGAAAGATTTATCGTCTATAGTGCGGGAGGATTTAAACCCTCCTCGTATTGGTCCTTCTAGTTGCTGATATCCCCAGTGGAGACATCTTCCAGAAACTTTTTAGTGGAGTCACCAGAGAAAATGATACAACCTTTTTCACTTGCAAGGGCCTACGTTCATCCACAAAAACCTTTTTTCTCTTTGAATCTTTTTTGTTCTCCCAGGGATGATCTTCAATTTCATCCCTGATAAATGGCACCAGTTTGTTAGCACTCAGAACCGTGCCCAAAGGTTGCAGAAATGAGGGCCCCAAGGTAACTGCAGATTCGCTTTAGGAAAGGGAGTTGGCTTCCCCATTTCCAAAGAGGGATCTCTCACAAATACATAACAAGTCCAGATATATTTTCACGGAATGAATTTCAGGGATTGGTGGTTGAAATGAGGTGAAGATGTATTGGGCTATGGGGTCAAAAATACCAAGAAACACAGATCATTTCACATAGGGAATGTCTGCAAGATAAAGGTATCACTTCAGGTACAGTCGATATGTTTGGGTCTGGTGAAAAATGAAGAACAATGACAGTCCATCAATGTAGAGCACCGCAAGGATGAATTCTACACGAACTTTGGAAGAAGAATTTGGTGGATGTCTAAAACAATGGCCATAGCATAAGAATATGAATTCGAACTATTATACACTAAGCTAAAGACATGAAGAAAACATAACGTAAAGAAATAACAAGAAATATATGCACATAAGAAGAGAAGATTACAGACTACAACTGAAAAATACACATGAATTCTTACATTCAAAGGCCGACATTCAGCTCTATTTCTTGTATTAAAATAGACCAAAATTATATGAGAACCAAAATCCTACAGGTTCCAGCCAAAAACCAACCACCTCTCCCTCTACGGGGAGTATATTTATAGTGCTTCTGGCCCCTAAGACTAACCTCGAAATAGGGCCAGAAGTCAGTTACAATCACGATCGAAACTTTAGCAAACTAGAATGTGGCATAAATGGCGTTTGATTGCCTCTCTTCCCGTCTGAGAATTTACTCCAACCGATCGCCTCTACCAATGGTGACTACGTGCTGAGATTATGGAGACAATGACCATGTATGGAGGTTTTGGAGAGATTCCCATTGGACAGGAAATTCCAGGCAAGGCTCCCGCGGGGGTGTTGTATTTTATTAGGACAAAAATGCACTCGCCAGCCTTAGGACGTCCTTCGAATGTGATGAATATCCTTGCCCTGACCTCACAGGTGCCGGAAGGATCTCCTAATGTAATTAAAGTCCTTACCATGATGGTTGGAGTTCCCCTAGCATGAAATCTTAGGAATAGTGGGGTTCTAGGACGGGACTCACAAACCAAAAGAACACCTTGAAAAACATATTTTTTACACAAGGAAGCCATCGTAGAATTCCCTTAAGGCTCTCATGATTCTCAGCAAACTAGCATTCAACCACCTTAAATTCTCATTCATTCAATATCTGTTTCCCAATGGATCTGAAAATGGCATTTATAAATAGTTGGAAAGCTGAACCAGATGATGATCCCGTTAGCACCCTCTCACACTCCGTCATCGAGTGGCATTATGACAACACATGCAATCACATGGGTTTTGGATTTGACCTTCATGTTGAGATCCCAGTCATGACGCCATTTCTGTTGTGATGTTATACTGTTGGCTACAGAAATTTCCTCTAGCATCAGTTCCCATCATTGCCCATTCAACTCATGACACATGGACATAGACATCCCTTATCCATTTACCCTACCTGATGATGGTATCAGAATATTCTCATTCACTACGTATTCCTGCTTCTTGTGGAATCCATACCTTTCCTCTATGGTTCAATCATTGGGATAATTTCCTGATTTGCATATGCTTAAGGTAATGAATTTTTGGGTTGAAGAGGGTGATCTACGCCATGGAGATGATTTTTCAATCTCAGATATGCTCCAATGGCGTTGGGGTATTCGATTTCCTGTCACTTTGTCCTTTTTCACACTTGTCTCAATATATCATGTCGACGGGGCATTTTTGGAATGAGAAGATCATACGCAAAACTGCATATTTCGTCTTTGATTCTCCCTCCTACGAATTTCGATGAACAAAATCATTTCAATCCTTCAAATCTGAAACGTCTTCACTCTCCATCGTACACGTGTAATGGATGTGTTATATTTCACAAATCCTGGAGGCGATTTGTTCTGTGCTTGTTCAATCAGTGGAGACACTGCCAACTGTGGAGCTTTCCTTGGTTAGATCCACAATGTTGAGACTTGCCTCTTTTTATCCCATTTCATAGATTTAGGAACTGGAATATCCACGAGTGCTTTTATCTAGTGGAATTAAACTCCTCCTTTGATCTACCCCTTTATTGATCTTGACCCTCAAAAGCTGCGGTCATTCTAACTTGTTCCGCAAAATTAGAAAGCTGACTTGGGTTGCACTTGTCTTATTTGTGAAACTCACTATATCCATTGATCTAGCTCACCTTCATATCACCACCGTTCAAGTGCTATCCCCTTTAGTGTAGTTTTGGTTTATCTAAGTATATTATTTCTTACGCATTATTAGGATTTGATTTCTCTGTCTTACCCTCCCCATCATTCTACGCGAAGTGCTAATAGAATGCAGGATGTCTTGTCTTGATAGTGACATATCAGCACTTAACGGATTCAAAACCTCTTGACACGTGCTCCCTTACCATAACAGCTAAAATGGTTCAGTACCCCCTTTTGCTCCTGACCTTCATGTTCACTTCGGATTTCATGACTTGCTCTGTTGGTATTTCGAGTTGGCGTGAAGTTCTATGTTCTCTCCACGTTTGGAAATTCTGTCCTCGTGAAACCCCTTTACTTATAGGGGTTAAATTGCACCATCTTGTTTCCAACCATAACAAGCCTACGATGGCTTTTCAATCTTGTGCTTCTCTCCTCCCAGGAGAAGGGTATTCTTAACGGCATGACACCTCCATGATTTCATCGCCTCCCGACTTAAATTAGCAAGTGGAATTCACAAAAGTGATGATGGAGGCACTAGATCCACCCTTCTCCCATTCGATTATTCACTCTAACTGGCCTCTTCTAGAGATGGACCCTGCATACTTCGACCATGGAGATAGTGACCACATTTGGATGCCTTGGCAGGACACCCCTCTAGTTGGATAACCTAGGTGCTACTTCCATGGGGGTGTTTTGTTTTGCTAGGAAAACATCATCCTTACCAGCCATAGAAGGTTGTTCTAATTTGATGAACATCCTTCTATTGTCCTCACTGATGCTGGAGGAATCTTCTAATGCGATGAACATCTCTACCCCAATGGCTGGAATAGCTACAATGCAATGGTCTGGAAATGATTTAAGTCCCCCATCATGCCCAGCAGCTGGCAGGACGTAATGAACCATAGGAACCTTAAATAGACAGGTCATTGCAAGCCTAGTAGCAAGGTCCTTGGGCTTCCACCAGAGTAACAATCTGTCTTCCTTGTTCTCCATCAATATTTTATTAATTCATTTCTATGGAAAAGACCGGATGGTGGCATTATAACGAGCTGGATGAAGGAGCTTGGTAAAGGTCCATCAACCCCTCTCATGTTCCTTCGTCAATTTTTATGATGACACACTAATGATTACGTGGGCCTTTGCTCATATTTCTACGTGGAAACTCCAACTTCATTGCCTCCCTTATCGTGATCCAATGGCCTCATTTGCGGAAATGACCTTCATGTTTGCTTGTAATCATCCTTAGGAGATCTCATTGTAGGTGGAATTGACGTGTATCACTTCGCTGCTGCATCAGTCTTCCTAGAATTTTAGTGCCTTTCTTCCTTTCGGGACGGTGTGTATAGTCGCTTACGTCCTCTGCCAACTAATAATTTTGGAAATTGTCCTTACTACATGTGTCCGATAGGGAATCTTGAAGTCCGGGGATATGGTTTACACACTTGATACCACTTGTCTCATCCTTTCTTTAGCATTCTTTATCTTCCTTCCCTTCCCACTAGGTGGCCCCTACCCTACTTCCTGATCTTTCCACTGATATAACTTCACGCATGTCTCTATCGCAACGCAGATCGAGGTCATCGATTAATCACCCCACTGGATCCCCTTCATAAGTGGTGAAGAGCCCTATGTGCTTTCACATTTCCTCCTTCCATTATCCATTATGCATCTTCTCATTGCGACCTCAATAAGGGTCATCGATCGGATCCTTATATGATCGCCAGCATCCAATCATGCAGGGCCTTCCTCCATTTTGTGGACACCCTTTTCCTTATCTGACGTGCAAGTTGGGGTGGCAAAAAAAATATTAGTTATAGATCTGGTCTACCCTAATCATGATTGCTAGGGGGAAACAAGACGAGCCATGAATTTCTTGTGCCCTTATAGCTTAGTTCTCTAAGTGCTTCCTCCATTGCGAACTCCTCAACATATGCTACTTTGCCTTACCTGCTCCTTGTGGTGACTAGCTCCGCTCGAGCCCGCTTAAATGCCAACGGACCATTCACTTCTTCACTCAGGATTAGGATAGGACTCTTTATCTACCTTGAAGTCATCAATCTCATAAAGTTCCTGATTGTGCCTCCTTCCTACCAACCATTTATCGCATATTCAAAATTTTATCACAAGTGCTAACAGCAGCTCCAACTCGAGGTGCTATCCTCCGCGTGAGGTAGAAAACAACATGCATAGATCATATGCCTGATCCATTGGGTCAGCTTGCAATTATCTCCTAGAAAATTACTAGTGTTCTCTAAAAAAAAAGTCAAATAGATAATAATATCGTGAAAAATTGTAGAAATAAAATGTTCACTGTGCCGAGTTTATTTGATCCTACCTACCCTACTTTACATGAGCACTATCACCTAGTCAAGTGACTTCCAAATTCCATTGAATCCAATCAAGCAGGTGATTGTGTTTGCAAGATATTCCTTCATTCTTGCTCGAGGACAATAATGTGAAGCGGAATGATCGGAGGATATTCTTGAACCTCTAGTTCTTGTCATGCATAATTGTCTTATCATTCCCATCGTACAGCTTCTCCATGGGTGTATCCATTGGGTTATGAAAGCCCTTCATAAATCCTGTTGTACACTTTCTATGACCAAGCTACTCAACGTACTTAGCCACTAGATCATAAAATCCATGATTGTCCTAAACTGCTCCTGGACTTTGCCGACTCCATGATTCCTACTCCAAAAGTATCTTCCCCTTCACATTACTTAGTTGTTCTTCAAAATACTCATGCAAGGGGACCCCGTGACCATATGTACATGAGACCTCAGTTGCCTCATCCTGAATTCCAAAAACCACGCCCTGTTCTTCGTCGTGCATTTCATAGGAAATGTTTTCAATGAAATCCAATGAACCGCACTCTTATTGACCTAGGTATTCTGAACTAGAAGAGCAGGAATAAATGTACCATTTAGGACCCTCATATTCTGAGCATCTATACTTGTCTTCATCATATCCTGGAGACCTAAAAACCTCCTCAAAATCCCCGTAGACAAGGATTCCAACAGGAAGGATATTTTCCTCAATAGAAAAATTGCAATATTCCTCTTGTATGGGAACGGACTACTCATTTGTGCGATCATAAAAAGTAAAACTAGGATGCACAACAGGTTTTATTTGTTCACTCTCCCCATCAGCCATTCTAAACAATGACATGACCTCGTTCCTAGCCTCCATTTCCCACGCTTGATTAGAATATTTTAACCTCTGTTTTAGAAAATCAAACAAGCGAAATCATAAGGGTAGAAAGTTACCTTCCTCTTACTGACTATATTCTTCATAAAAAACAGGATCGGGGTGCTGAGGAGACTCTCATTGTTTTCCCTCTTCCTCTTCATCTAGTAGAGAAGGACTTGTGTGTTCTTGTAGGTCTTTAGGTATAGTTTGAGCTTGCTCAACACACAGGGGTCCTCTAACTTCTTGATCACTTATGGGGTGGGGCTTGTAGTTCATTGTGAATCCCTCCATCCATCATTCCAAGATCTCCATTATCTCTTCCATTCTACATCATAATGTGTTAAAAAGAGGAATCTGGGGGACAGCTTAGTTCCTTCTTCTCTTTTCTTTTTTGCTTCCCTTCTCCTTGGCATCAGTCAAGTCCATCTCCACCTCCATGGCATCATTCATCATGTCTTCCATAGAGGTTGACCTTCTCTCACTAAGCCATAAAGCAAATTCTCTATCAAAGGCCTCAGCATACTGTAGTTGGGCGGCACTAGGAGATGGTCTGAAATCAGAAGGGATATTGTTATATACTTTCATAAACCTATGATAATTCTTGGAAAGGTTCGCTTTCATCCCTCCTGATGGCATAGAACTGAGATAAGCACCTCCTAGGGTCTTTCTTTTCTACCCAATTTTCCTTGAAGGCCTCCACCAAAACTTGGTACCCCAGGATGGATTTGTCTGGAATACTGGTGAACCATCTCCTTGCCTCTCCAGCAAGGCTCTGAGTGAACATCTTGACTTTAATATCCTCATGGTCCACTTCTTCGACATTTATCTAGTCTACAAACCATCCAAGATGTGCCTAAGTCGAATATCCCTTCTTCCCCGTAAATTGCTTAATCCTTAGGGTGTAAACCTAGGGAAGGTCATGGAGGAATGCAAGGATAAGTATACGGATGAAACTTTTAGCCATTTCTATGGTTATGATATATCTTTTGAGAGGGGCTAAATCATTGAATGGCAGAGGCTCTGTAAACTCTGAATGCAGGGGAGGCAATGTTGTAACAGTGGGTGGTCTTTCAACCAAGGAGTTTGATGAGGTCCATTTAGAGGAGGGTAGAGGGCATTTTAAATCATAAAAGGGTTGGAGATCGATGTCTGGGTGCTCAGGAAATTGAAAAGAGTTAATAGTAGCATCACAAGCCTCATGGGGTTCAGATGAAGGGGTTTTTTTTGAGGTATATGTATAGGGAGAGGAGGATTTATCATCCTTTAAAGAGGGATATACATGGGTGGGTCTAGGGTCTTTCACTGAGCGTGACAGGTATTGAAAAAAAAATTGATCGGCCCATGGAAGGATAGGAAAACATGCACCAAGAAGGACAAGATATCTTGGAAAAAGGCTACATAGTACCTCATCTTGTACCATGCCCTTCCAGGTTCTTCTATATTGGGCTCATTTTCCCCAGTGTAGTCACCATGGAACCTTTGAAAATCTTTACAGCTTTTGGGTGTTCAAGGTTCCTAGTGGAGTCTCCTTAAAAGGCCTTAAGTGGAGTCTCCAGAGCATATACAACCAAAAATGTGTCTAGGAATGGCTACTCGACCAGGTCGTAGAACTGAGCAAAGTCATTTTTCCCAGGGATGATTTGATCATTCATTCCCCGGCAACGACGCCAGGATGTTAGAACCTTGTAATTTTCCTATGGTTGCTGAAGGAAGTTAGAGGGGTAACCATTTCAAACCAACTTCATACTGCATTACAGCTAATGCAGTTGGAGAGGGCTCTCTCTTGTCATGGTAACATTCACATACACATTTAGCTTTAAAAAAGCATGTAGAAGGATATATTTATGCCAGTAGGAGGACAATTATAAGATAAAAAGGGGTTGAAAGACAAACAAAAATCAAAACCATTGGGAAATCGAGTCACAGACTGAAACATTTAAGGACGTTACAACATATAATGAAAATGGGTTTCTCTTATGTATTATGAGGAAAAGTAAGTACAACATTCAGTAAAATAGATTTAAAGCGATGAAAGGTGAAAATAAGGAAAGATCCCAGTGAAACATAGAGGCATCTATCAAGGACGAATCTCTGAGAACACCTTTAGTGGAAAATGACAAAGGGAAACAACTCAAACAGAGAACCTATCGATGGATGAATTATGTCAAAGCTATTATAGTCACATTACAAACATGATTTCTGATACAGGAGCACTTAAATGAGAGTGAATTCCTGCATGCTAATCTAGAAATGTCTTGGTATAAATAACACATATGAAAATGAAATAAGTAGGAAACAAATATTGAACACCAATGCCGTAATGAATCTCATAATCACTGAGAGATAATTTAATTAATTCTCCCAAAACTATTTACAGAGCTACAAAACCGGTATTGAGGCCTTAAAAAATGAAAATCAGTCCAACCCTTTTCCTCCTCTGAGGAGGTTCTATTTATAATGCCAACTTCCCCCCCCTGGGGGTATGTCCCAAAACATGGTATCACAATTCGGTTACAGAATATGGTATTAACCCAAAATGATCATATCAAAATCCTAACAAACTACATAGGTGGAAATTTTTCCATGATTTTATTACCGAAATAGACAATGTGTTATAACACGCACGCTGGTCAGAATGGCACTACGACTTATGAATGTAGTCTTGCTTGTATTAACATCAACGTATTGACACTTAACAACTTTAAATCCTCTTGGCACGTGCTCCCTTACCATACCGACTGAAATGGTTTCATGACTCCTTTTGCTCTTGACCTTCATGTTCACTTCGCAGTTGATGACTTGCTCTGTCGGTGTTTCGAGTTGGCACAGAGTTCTATGTTCTCCCTTCGTTCAGTAATTATGTCCATGGGAAACAACTTGACTTATGGGTGTCAAGGTGGACCGTCCTATTTTCTACCGTAACAAGACTTCGATAGCTTGCCATTCTTGTGCTTCTCTTCTCCTAGTAGCAAGGTCTTCTTTACGGTACGATGCCTCCATGAGTTCATCACCTCCTGACTAAAATTAACAAGTGGAATTCACAAAAGTGTTGATGGAGGCACTATATCCACCCTTCTCTCATCCGATCATTCACTTTGACTAGCTGCTTCTAGCGACGGACCCCACATACTGCGACCATGGAGATAGAGACCACATTTGGAGGCCTTGGAAGGACATCGCTCTGGTTGGAGACCCCAAGTGCTGCTTCCATGGGGGTTTTGTATTTTTCTAGGGCAGCATCATCCTCACCATCCTTAGAAGGTCATTCTAATGTGATGAACACCATTCTATCATCCTCACTGGTGGTGGAGGACTCTTCTAATGCAATGAAAATACCTACCCTGAAGGCTAGAACAGCTGCAACGCAATGGTATGGAAATGATTTAAGTCCCCCGCCACACCCAACAGCTGGTAGGATGTAATGAACCATAGGAACCTTAAATAGACAGGTCATTGCAATCCTAGTAGCAAGGTCCTCAGGCTTCCACCGAAACAACACTCTGTCATCCTTGTTCTCCATCAATATTTGCTCAATTTGTTTCTCGGGAAAAGACCAGATGGTGGTGTTATAATGAGCTAGATTAAGGAGCTTGGTAAGAATTCATCAACCCCACTCATGTTCCATCGTCGAGTGTTATGATGATACATGAACGATCACGTGGGCCTTTGTTCAAATTTCGTATGTGGAAACACCAACTACGCTGCCTCCGTTATCGTGATCCAATAGCCTCGTTTACGGAAATGACCTTCATCTTTGCTAGTAATCATCCTTAGGAGATCACATTGTAGGTGGAATTGATGTGTGTCACTTTGCTGCTCCATCGGTCTGCTTGGAATTTCATTGCCTTGCTTCCTTTCAGTACATCATGTACAGTCACTCGCGTCCTTTTCCAACTAATAATTTTGGCACTTGTCCTTACTACGTGTGTCGGACAGCGAATCTCAAAGGCTTGGGATATGGTTTAATCCACCGATACCACCTGTCTCATCCTTCCTTTAGTAGTATTTATATTCCTTCCTTCCCTTTCAACTAGGTGGCCCCTACCCTACTTCGTGATCCTCCCAATGAGTAACCTCCATGCATGTCTCTATCGCAACGCAGATCGAATTCATCGGTTAATCACCTTGTTGGATCCCCACCATTGGAGGTGAAGGGCCTTACATAGTTTCACATTTCTTGCTTCTATTATCCATCATGCATCTTCTCGTTGCGACCTCAATCAGGGCCGTCAATCAGGTCCTTGTCTGATCGCCACTGTCCAATCATGCAGTTCCTTCCTCCATTTCATGGACACCCTCTACCTTATCTATCATGCAAGTTAGGGTGGATAAAAACTTCTTAGGTGTAGATATGGTCCACCCTAATCATGATCGCTGGGTGGAAACAAGATGAGCCACAGATTTCATGTGCCCTTATAGCTTAGTTATCTGTGTACCTCCTCTATTGCGAAATCCTCAGCATCTGCTGCTCTATGCTGCCTGATCCTTGTGGTGACTAGATCTACTCGGTCCTGCTTAAGTGCTAAGGGACCATTCTCTTCATCACTCAGGATGAGGATAGGACTCTTCATCTACCTCGAAGTCGTCAAGCTCAGAAACTTCCTGACTCTACCCCCTTCTTGCTAGCAATTTATTACAGATTCAAAATTTTAGCACGAGTGCTAACATGACCTGAGAGTCTTTTGAACTTGAAATACAGAGAATTTACATTAGAACATAAAATACAGTGCATTAGAATATTCCTCAAAGAGATCAATTGCTCACCCAAAGCATAATCCCTCCATGAGCAAGAATATGCCATAAAAACTGGAATTGGTTGAGAGAAAGTGATGCAATAGAAGGAACCACGAGATTCCCTATAGCTTACACCTACAAATACAACTCCATTAAATCTCCATGAAATACCTGAGTGACCTCTCCAAACACCAACTTGGATGGGAATCTTTCACCCTCGAAATTGGCTAAGGCAAGAAAACTAGTCATCTATTAGCTCTCACAATTCACAAATGATAATTTCTCAAATGAACAAAAGCCCTTTGCTTGGTTGATTCTTGTATTTTATAAACATACTTATCCTTCTAAGGTTACCAATCCATCTGTTAACACTCTATTAATTTTTTTGGTTATAAGAGATACATGGGAATTTTGGCCTTGTCAAGAGGTGTTGGGAAGGCAACCTAGTGTTTGCAGGAGGGGCTGATTGCATATACGAGATAGCATTCAGCTGCTAGAATAAGTCGTGATGGAAATGGAGGAAAGGATAGCGTAAATTGGAAGCCCTTCTCTAGAGTGGTGAATATCAAAATCGGCAAGAAAGTCTATGGATCGGGGATGCAAGGTAAAGAAGAGAACGTCAGATGCACTAAAGGCATTAAACGGGAGTCATAATCGAAGGATGATATTGATCAGATGCACTGAATGCATTAAACGGGAGTCATAATCGAAGGACGAGATTGATCAAATGGCAGATCAACGGCGTCAAAACATTTCGTATGGTGAACATGCCAAGCCAAAGCCACTTTTCTCGATTGTGAAATGGGTTATATGTAGGGTGGAGGCATCTAATGGCCGAGATTGGGATCTAAGAATATCCACGGTTGTAATTGATTTCGCATCCCATATTAGCAAGGATGCAACACTGATTTCGGATTGTGAAAAGTAGTATGGGTCGCTCAGATTGATGGTCACTACAGGAGCGAAGGGAGATCAGTGGTTATAATTCATTTCTCAATATAAACTAGCACTATTGGTTATCATGGGCAGACCCGGGTTTACTATAATCAACCAACAACACCCCTAGCTCACTGGCCCTTTCGGCGACAGACCGCGAAGCGGCCTGAAGTTTCACCCGAAGTGATTCTAATGGGTTGGCCAAGGACTCAAGTGTCTTGGACCAGGTTATGTGGCATCTTTTCTTACAACTCACAGCTCTTCTAGCTGTGAGGTCTCTTTCTCTATGCGTCACGTGACTCCTCTGCTTGCGTCGCGTGATATCCTCGTCTCACAGCTCCTCTAGCCGCGAGATTTCCCTCCTACTGTTACGCAATCACTTTCCCCATTGCACAACTTCCACTGTCTCGTGATGACCCCAGCCTTATCGCATCGCCGTTCACCAGGTGACACGTAACTTCCTCCCAACGCTAAGCCCTTAACCTACGGTATCGCGCACTGCAGCTCCTCTGCCAGTGCGGTATCGCCTTCTTGCGATAACCTACTCCCGTGGCTCAACACACTTAGCGTTGGTCGTGTCGACTCGTAAGGCTCAACATACCAGGCTGTTCAATACTGCGACTAGTGACTATTCAAGCAAAGCATAAATGAACCCACATACAACATGCCAAAGACTTCAACTTATGTTTATCCTTCTATATTGTTGTAAACTGATTAACAAATTCATTCATTAAATTGTAAACAAAGTTCATGAAATAACTGATAAATGCACAAGTAACATAACACATAATCCAATCACATAACACACGATTTTAACGTGGTTCACCTCCAGGATGGAAGTTACGTCCACAGAACTGTGTTTTCATTATAGCTCAGGGGAAGGTAAAACACAGTTCTGCTGCACCGCATATGCAGCTCAAGATATTCTCTCTTAGATCTTCTTTCTATCTCTATATTGTCTATGTTACAATATACTCTTCCCTCTCTGTCAATCCCTATGGATTGTTACAATACAAAATGACAGTAAGCTAACAGACTACTGATGATCTGACTAGCTGGATGGCCTAAAATTCCCAAAATGCCAACCTTTTACAATACAAATTACATCCCTTTATAGGCAGCCCGAAGGTCTTGCCATTACAACACTGTGGGCCTATCCCAACAGTAACCCAAACCCTAATTAGTGACAGTCGGCCATATATGTACTTGAGGTAGCCACTTTCCATCACACCACAGCTCTCTGCAGTATTCCATGCTTCTCAGCGCTGATCATGGGTACTGTGCATCGCTTCGCTTTTCTATCCTTCGTCTTCAATGCTTCAGCCTCTTTGCTCCTTTTCCTTTATGAGGGTTGCTAAGCCCTCCTGTCTTCGCCACTGCCTTCAATGCAGTGGGTGAGCTCTCTTTTCTCGGCCGCTCACGTACAATCATCTTCCTTGTTTTCTCTGTCTTCTTCTTCATGGTTTCCGGCTCTGCTCTGTAGCTGGAAACATGCTACGGCGTCGCAGCTCTATCTTATCTTTTCTCCGCCAAAACTTATCTATCTGCTAAACTAGCAGCCTCTTCTGTAGCTGCGGGACCCTGCTCCAACAGTCCCCTAACACTTACTTGTGGCTTGTCCCCGAGCCACTACCAGCGGGATTCTCCTGCTGTAGCTTTGCCTTGGCTTCCTGCGAAGTCCTCTGCAACCTGTCCCGAAGTGCTGTGACTTCCTTCTACATCACTTCGACACGCTTTTGTGCCGAGTCCAGCAAAGCTTGACTAATACTGGCATATTCTATGGTGTCAGTTTCCTCTTAGTGGTAGTGAACTCCTTCATTTTTCTGTTCAACCGTATCGACTATCTCTGTGATTTGCTCTTGATATGGGTGAAGCAGGTCATTAATGTGTATCTCCTTTGTTCTTAATTGCTGCGCTTCCTGTTGCAAGCAATTCATCTCCTTCATCTTCCTCATCTTCTGAAGAGCTGCTAAGCTCTTAATTTCTTCTTTCATTGCCACTGTAGTATTCTCTACCTGCTGAATACTTTGCTGGATTTCTACTTTCTCCGGCGGCTCATCTAACTCGGCCCATGTGTTCGTCGCATCGGTTAGTACTAACCGTGCTTCGTCGATGCGAGATTGCATCTGCGCAGAAGTGAGTTGAAGGGCTTCTACTCGTACTTTCTGTTCTGCTTGGGAGGTGTCTCGTATGCGAGCCTCAAGCTAGGCGATCTGCTCTTCGTGGTCTGCCTTCATCCTGACCACTTCTTCGTCCATCCTAGCCACGATTTCTTCCAGAGCCTTTGCTCTGCCTGCTACTCTTCTTAGCTTCTGCGGCACTGGTAAGGTGAACTCAATGTTACATTGGGGTAGTTCCAATGTGATTCTCTGTAAAACTTGAGAAATATCTTTCTCTCTTTCCTCATATGTTCATACTTCGTCTGCCATTTTCTGAATACTGATAGCAAGTGCTGCATTCTGTTGCTTCAGCTGCGTATTCTGCTTGTAAGTCTCGAGCTCTCTACTCCTGAGCTCTGCGCCTAGCTGCTACTGGATCATCTGCAACTGATCAATATGAAACTCTGCAAGGTTAACCTCGATGGGTTGCCTAAACTGAATTGGTGGTTCCTTCATTGTCGCAGGGAATCGAATACTCCCTGGTGGAATTAACACGGTATTGAGGCAATCTTTTGCTAATATTTCCTCGCGGAACATCGATGGTGTCGAAGTTTCTCCAGCGGTCTCCTTTACTGGTGGAATGTGCATCATGGCAGTCTTCTCTGTAATTATTTTTAAGTCTAGAAGCTACTTTTCCACTGCGCTCTATCTCTTTTCCTGCGACGCCTTCATTGCTTCAAGTGAGTCCTTCAATGTGTCACACGTCCTTGTTGCGATGAGTTCATAGTCATTGTTTGTTAATGCGGTCTTCAGAGTTGGCTTTGAGGTTTTCTATTTTTTCTTCTGTTATGTCTCTGTGGTCTCTTGTCCTCCATCCTTTGTCGTGTGTGCCTCTGTTGGCCCTTCCGGTGGAACTTTTCTCTTTTCTCCTAGTGGTGGCACTTCTGTTGTTCCTTGTGCCTGGGTCTCTGTTTTGTCTTTGCCCTTGTCTTGGGGGTCTGTCTGTGCAGTGTCTGATGATAGCGATGCAGTATCTTCATATTCCTGCTTCCATTGGTCATCAAAGTCTCTTGTGACTCCTTCAACGTCCTGTGCTGTCATCCTGAACGAGCCAGGAGCCCAATCATCCCGCTTAGTCCTTTTTGGTCGCAGACAGATTAAATGGCTGTCTGCCATAAAATTAAGCCAGCTATCGTGTATGTACACAGTCTTCGTGTTGAGCCATGGTGTCTCTTGAATGACCTTCATCAACAGCTTATAGTAGTCATGGAATACCATCGTATTTACCACTTTTTTGGCTGGGCTGTTGGTCTCCCATAAGCTGGCATAGCGCACGCCTCTGGGCGCGCCACCTGCTATCTGTGGAAACTGGGTATGGGGCGGCTCCTTCCATCCGACAAATGCACAAAGTATAAGCAACCATGAGAAATGGAAAGGGTGGTTTGCTTCATCTTGAGCTGCCAAGCAATCTGCTTGAAGCATATTTAATAAAAATAGAGACCAATTGAACTGCTCCCCCTCGGTAACTTGTATGGCCAGGTGAATTACAGATCCTATAACTTCCTTTGGTAAAACCTTGGTTAACAGTCTTCCTGCGAGCAGACTAGCTATGAATCTAAGTGTATCATTTGTTATGCTTGAAATTTCATAAGCCCGTCCTCCTCTCTGTAGCTGATACTTATTTACTAGGGATTGCGGTAACTTGGAGTCCTTGGTTTTTCCTGTTGTCTGTATCTCGGGGTGCTTACCAGTCTTGGACAGGCCGGTGATGCGATGTATCAAATAAAAATTCAGGTCGACCTTGTTGCCTAGCCAGAGGTACCCTCCATGTACATAAGAAATTAAGATGCACACCACGACATTAACCTCTGCACCCCGTCCAAAATGAGGTAATCTTAGCAAATTGAGCAGACCTGACCGCTCAAGAATCTGGACATGTGGCAGGGGAACATATTCATCTCTCCCTGTCCTTGGGTTCTTCTCAATCTTTAGATAGTTGTCTGGCTTGAACTGAGGATATGTCTTACCATCTCCCAGGTTATAATCTACAAATTTAACAATAGCAGCATATCCTACTAGATCTCCATTTTCCTTTACTCGAGAATCAATGGGCGGTATGGGAACAGTATACCTAGCATTCTTAGGAATTTTTACCTCTGGTGCACCTTCAACTCGTGGTATAATGTAGTCTATTGTGCTATGAAATTATTCCTCCTGATCTGAACTAGATTCCTCATTGACCTAAGATTGGCTCCTCGTCTGTGGTTGTTGTCTGGACTGTGACGAACTTGGTGGAGCACCCTTAGATGGCGTCGTCATAGCACCTGCAAGGCCGTGACGCTGAAACCTTCTCAAAACGTTTTCTATAGGTTCATCCTTAGACAAAACCCACTCAGTGTAAAACGGTGGACGTGTAATGGTTGCAACTTCTGAAAATCACAGCACTCTGTAACCAACTGAGCTCTGCACAGAGAACTCTTAACAACTTACTCTATAGCTCTCGGTTTTTCTGCAAACATAACCGTCCCAATTGAATACTTTCTACTTTTATGCCCAATACAATAATCCTGGACACAACGGTCATCTAGACTGTGTATAAATTCTGACCAGCAATAGATTAATTTCACTCACAACAAATTACAATTGATCATGCAAAATTGTCAATAATGGAGACTGAATATGGAGCTGTAACACAAAATTATATTAAATTAGTGTACAATAGCCAACCCTGTAATAACATAGGTTTCTGAATATATAGAATACATCAATAGGTCGAATGCATAAAGAGGCATCCAAAACTAGCATAAAGCAGGCTTATCCAAAATAGGCAAATCCCCCATAGGTGTAAAAGGTTGATCCTAAATCTGTCATGAGGCTCATGAATTGGCAAGGGCGCATGGGAAATCTAATGAGTGGTGGAATGGTAGCTCATACATGCTTTTGCATGGAGGAAAGAGTGGAGGATGAAAGGGGTAAAAAACAAGTTCACCTCACCTAGTCTTGCTTTCCTATGTGCCTTAAAACACTGAAAAAGCAGGCAATAAAGCAGAAAAAGAAGAAGGGCGCCTAGGAGGCCAGGAATAAAGCAGATTTGATTCCTAAGGATTTTCCAAGTGCTACATGAGTCAAATATGGCAAGGTTGACCTCTATGGATAGGCAATTAACAACTTGCACATGGTGGGACTCATGAACTAGGCAAATAGGACAAAAATAAATGAATTAATGTCTAAGTGGGTAATACTATGGGTTTGATTATTCTAACAGCCCCCCTTAAGCCTGAATTTATGAGTAATAAATCAAAATA
>LPNX010289118.1:400486-425768 GCA_001517045.1 Pseudotsuga menziesii
GAAGACTTGGTTCATAGCTCCTTTTAGGGAAGCAATCTCAGCCTGTGGGCTTCGTGTAATGAGGAGGTCATCAACATATAACACAATGATCATTAATGAACCATTAATTACCTTCAGATAGACATTTGAATCTGATTTGCACCAAACAAAATTCAGAGATAGCAAGAAGCTATCTATCTTGGCATACCAAGCCCTGGGGGCTTGCTTTAGCCCATACAATGACTTTCTCAACCTGCACACAAGAGAATGGTCAGTAGAAAAACCTTGGGGCTGGTGCATATATGTCTCCTCAGTGAGATCACCATTCAGAAAGGCACATTTTACATCCATATGATGTACCTCCCATTGCCTTGATGCTGCAATGGCTAGAGCTAGCCTGATTGAATCCATCTTTGCCACTGGGGCAAAAGTCTCATTGTAATCGATGCCATGAACCTGTGAGTAGACTTTAGCTACCAATATAGCCTTGTAATTCAGTGGTGAACCATCAGCAGCAAATTTGGTCTTATAGACCCACTTACACTGTACTAGTTTTCTCCCTGGAGGAAGATCCACTAGCTCCCATGTGTTGCTCTTCTGTAGCGAGTTGAACTCCTCATTCATGGAATCTTGCCATCTTGGATCTCCTACTGCTTCTTCATATGTTTGAGGATCAGAATCCACCATCAAATAGCATTTTTCAGCAAACTCGGGATCCTTCATGCACAGACCTCTCTCAAATTGAGATCTAGTTCTCCTTGGGTGATCGGGATCCCCAGCTAACTGTCCTGCTGCATGTAGTGTCTTGGCTGCCCATTTAGGCCTTGTGGGGATGTTTGGGTCTGCAATAAACTCATCTCCATCAGACAAATCAGAATCATCATTTTCAACAAACTTTTTACTTACTTCTTGAGGTTCAGGTGGTGAAGAGGCTTCACCAATTTCCACATCTGCAAGGGGTTCTTCTTCAAACTGAACACACCTTTCAATAAAGGCTTTGTTTGTGCTCAAGTTTATCAACTTGCACCCTTTTGAATCTTCAGAGTATCCCACAAAAAGACACTCTTGGCTTTGGGGCTGCAAATCCTTCCTCTTCTCTGTCAGGATTCTAGCCCATGCCTTTGAGCCAAAAATCCTAAAATGGGTAACATCTGGCTTGTGCCCACTCCATGCTTCGAAAGGAGTCATGCCATCCAACTGTTTGTGAGGCACCCTATTCTGAATATAGGCTGCACAGTTGATAGCTTCAGCCCAGTAATTTGGTGGCAAATTTTTTGCCTCCATCATGCATGTTGCCATCTCCTTCAGTGATCTATTATTCCTCTCAGCAACACCATTTTGCTGTGGTGTGTAGGGGATAGAATGTTGCATCTGAATACCTACATCTGCAAAATAGTTAATAAACTCAGTCTTGACATACTCACCACCATTGTCAGACCTGAGTACCTTGAGTTTTCTTCCACACTGGTTTTCAACCAAAGCCTTGAAGACTTTGAATAGGCCAAAAACTTCTGACTTGTGTTTCATGAAGTGAACCCAACAATACCTAGAAAAATCATCAATAAAGGTCAATGCATATTTGGCCTGACTCATGGACATATGAGGGAATGGGCCAGCAACATCACTGTGAATCAGCTCGAGGGGTGCAGAGGTTCTCTCATGGCTGGATTTCTCAAATTTGTGCTCTGGGTGTTTTCCTAGGATACAGCCTTGGCAAACTCCTTTGGAAAATTTTATCTTGGCAAACCCTATGACCATATCTTTCTCACTAAGATCAGACAAATACTTGTAATTTAAATGGCCAAATCTTTCATTCCATAGCTTGCTAGCTTCATTAGCATGGATAAGAAGAGCAGAGGGGATTGAGTAAGGCAGGAAGTGTGAAAACATGTATACCTTTTGAGCATGATTCACTACTCCTTTTGCAATGATTCTTCCACTTGAGATTTCTGTGATCTCAACTTCATCTGGTGAGAATATGACTTTCTTAGGAGACCCAGTGTGGGTCATCTGGTACACTGATAGAAGGTTGGAGGCGAGACCAGGGACATACAACACATTTTTGAAGTTACCATGATCAAGTTCTATCCTTCCTTTTCCTTTACATTCAGTGAGAGAGTCATCTCCCAGTACAATAGATGGTCCCTTCGACATATCCAGTGAGGAGAAGGCCTCCTTAGTTGAAACCATGTGTCTTGAAGCTCCAGAATCTATGATAAAACTGGGTGAGCTTGATGTGCCAGCAACTAGAGCATAAACTCTCTCTCTGTCATCGAAACTTGATCCTCCTTCTCTCTTCTTTGAGCTTTCTGGAAGGAAGATGCCATTCTTCTCCAGGAGATTGGTCAGCATATCAATCTGCTTTTTCATACAAGAGCTTTCAGTGTGATTGCCCTTCGAACAGTATGAGCACTTGTTCATATCACCTTTGTTTTTCTTCTTCTGGGTATTTTTCTTGGGACCTTGTTGATCCTCTGGAGACTGCTTCTTGTCTCTTCTTTGCTCAGGTGGCTTTTTAGCTTTATTTTTGCTTTTAGAATCCACCCTCGAATCTCCAACAACCAGATCTTGGTCTTTGGAAGGTTTGATGGTGCCCATCATCACCAGCTTGTCTTGTTCTTGTGTGAGAGATTCCATGAAATCTGCAAGGCTAGGCATCTTCCAGGTTCGAGCTGTGAGTTTTGTGGCATAGAAGGTCAAAACAAAGACTGAGTAGTCAGGTCCTATCTTTGAGAGGATGGCCAATACGAGCTGATCATCTTTCTTTTCGATACCACACTGCTTCAGCTACAAAACTAGTGCTTTGAACTTGGAGAAATATAGCTGCAGGGATTCAAAGCTACTGGGACTCAGAGAAATCAGCTCATTTTCAATCTGATGTCCCCTCATCTCATCTGTCTTTCCAAAAAGATCAGAAAGCTTCTCCCATACTTGATCCGGTGAATTTAATCCATCGATATGGAAAAGGAGGTCTCGGGAAATACTGAGACATAGGAGGCCATAAGCCTCATCTCTCTGATTGTGCCATTTGATCTTCTCTGCAGCTGCATTGGGCTCTGCTTCTATTTCCATAGTCACCCTATAGAGAAATTTCACTCTCAACAAGATCTCCATCTCTGCTTTCCATTCAAAATAGTTGAAGGGAGTCAAGATAGTTTTCTGTGAATCCATAGCTTTAGAAAATCTGTCCCGGCTCTCAGTAGAAGGCTCCCAGTCTTGATGTCGAACCTGAAAAACAATTTTTGAAGGAGAGTAACAACCTATAATGGCTCTGATACCATGTAGAAATTCTAACCAGCAATAGATTAATTTCACTCACAACAAATTGCAATTGATCATGCAAAATTGTCAACAATGGAGACTGAATATGGAGCTGTAACACAAAATTATATTAACTCAGTGTACAATATCCAACCCTGTAATAACATAGGTTGCTGAATATATAGAATACATCAATAGATCGAATGCATAAGGAGGCATCCAAAACTAGCATAAAGCAGGCTTATCCAAAATAGGCAAATCCCCCATAGGTGTAAAAAGCTGATCTCAAATCTGTCATGAGGCTCACGAATTGGAAAGGGCGCATGGGCAAGCTAATGAGTGGTGGAATGGAAACTCATACATGCTTTTGCATGGAGGAAAGAGTGGAGGATGAAAGGGGCAAAAAACAAGTTCACCTCACCTAGTCTTGCTTTCCTATGTGCCTTAAAACACTGAAAAAGCAGGCAATAAAGCAGAAAAAGTAGAAGGGCACCTAGGAGGCTAGGAATAAAGCAGATTTGATTCCTAAGGCTTTCCCAAGCACTACATGAGTCAAAGATGGCAAGTTTGACCTCTATGGATAGGCAATTAACAACTTGCACATGGTGGGACTCATGAACTAGGCAAATAGCACAAAAATAAATGAATTAATGTATAAGTGGGTAATACTATGGGTTTGATTATTCTAACAGACTGAACCCATTGGTCGTAATAAATGCCTGGACAAGACCACACCCGTCATCCGTTCCTTAATAAATGCAGAAATCCGATCGAATTTCCCTCGAAACGTGTGTGTACAGGTGCCAGTCTCGTCGAAGATTTACCAAATCTAGGAAAATTGATTATACTGCTGCCAAATCTATGGTAAGATATACCGGTCATTTCCTCATTAACTGCTGGTCAGAAGGTGACTTGACTGGCCCTCTGTCGGTTGCAAAACTGAATACGTGGCACGGGGAAACATCGTACTGCCGCGATGCGACTCCGCATCACCTACGTAAAACAATACTTAAGTTTTTTTTTTCTTTTTTTCCCACAAGCCACTGATGACTTGCGCAAAACTGAACCAACCTTATGCGATTCCTCATACTTAGAAAATACCTGCCGGTGTAGACTGATTCCCGATGCGATGCCTCCTTTCAACTACACTGGACATCTGCACCACCATAAACTAGCTAAGCTAGGGATGAGAGGCGGGGTGGCTATCACTATAGAGCTTAAGCCTACTGCCATTAATCCAAGTGGGAAGAAGCTCCCCATTTAGCTGGCTGAGCTGAACGGCACCTCCTTCTGTAACTTGTTGTATCTGATATGGCCCTAGCCAATGCGTCTTAAACTTTTCGGGAAACTTAATGAATTTGCTATCATAGAGGAGCACTAGGTCTCCGATCTGAAAAGTCTTATTCTTAATGTGTCTGTCGTGCCAATATTTTTCTCATGCCTTCTACACTTGCTGATGGAATCTGGCGATGAATCTGTCTTCTTCTAAGGCAAGCAGTTGTGCTAGCCTTTCCTCCAATGTGTCTGTATCAGTCATCCAGGTAATCTAAGCAATTCTTAAACTGGGAAGAATACACTCCATAGGCATAACATCCTCCTGTCCATACACCAAGATGAAAGGTGTGTGTCCCGTAAGTTTCTTGCATGTGGTCCTATATGCCCATAATCCAGTGTTAAGTCTAAGGTCCCAATCGTTCCTTTTGCTATTGCAGATCTTAGTAAGAGCATTTTCTAAAATCTTATTAAAGGCCTCCAACGTACCATTAGCCTGTGGGTGGTAGGGAGTGCTCTTATGGTGCTGAATCTGGAACTCTTCTATCAAGGCCTCAATAGTGCTATTCAAGAAATGGGTACCTTGGTCACTCATCAAAATTATTGGGCATCCAAATCTACTGATGATGTTCTCAAAAAGGAACTATGCAGCTGTAGCAACATTACAATTCTTTACTGCTTTGGCCTCTGCCCATCTAGTGAGGTACTCTGTTCCGGTGATAATATATCTCACACCATTGCGCTTTCCTGGTGGGTTGATAGGACCCACAAATTCTATAGCCCATTTGTCAAATGCACGCAGCGTGATTTGCGGTCGCAGTGGCATTTCATCACATCATGAGGTTTTTCCTACCCTCTGGTAGATATCGCAGCATCTGCAAAAGTCCTTAGTGTCTTTGTACAACGTAGGCCACCATAATCCTGCCTCCAAGATTTTCTGCGCAGTCGGCTTTCCTGCGAAATGACCTCCTGCGGTTCCTGAATGTGCCTCCCTGATGATAGTCTCTTTTTCATGTGGCATCACACATCTACGCAAAACTTCATCCGGACCTAACTTGTATAGGTGTCCTGCGATGAGGGTGAAGTCTGCTGCTTTAACAACCAACTGCTTCTTTTGCTGCTTAGTAAACTCCTCAGGTGCTAGTCCTGTAGTGAGAAATTGAATAATATCGGCATAGTAATCGTCTACAATATGGATAGAAAACAACGGTGCATCTGGCAGATTGTCATCTAGGTTACTTGGCTCTTCTCCTGAGTCTATTCGTGACAGATGATCAGGTCCAGCGTTCAGTATTCCTGGTTTCATAATGATTTCAAAATCATACTCCTAGAAGAGGAGTAACCATCTGCAGATTCTCCCCCCTAACACTGGCTTATTGACCAAATACTTTAACGCAGAATGGTCAGTGAACATCTTAAACGAGGCACCCAACAGCTAGTGCCTGAACTTCTGCAGTGCATACACCATAGCTAACCCTTCTCTTTCTGTGGTGGTGTAGTTCTTTTCTGCTGTCGAGAGCTTTCTACTAGAGTATGCGATAGGATGGTAAATGTCCCCTTCTCCTGGTTGCATTAATACAACCCCTAGTGCGATGCCTGATGCATCCACATGTACATGAAATGGCTTAGTCCAGTATGGAAATACTAGGATGGGTGCTGTAACCATCTTCTCTTTAAGTGTGTCTAGACTCTGTTGACATTCCTCATTCCATAGGAATTTTACATCCTTCTTTAGCAATTTCTCCATTGGCGCTGTAATCTTTGCGTAGCCCTTGATGAACTTTCTGTAGTACCCAGTATGACCAAGTACTGTCCTCAGTTGCTTGACTAAGTTGGGTGCTGGAAGATTTAAATTGATGGCGATCTTCGCGGGATCTACCATAAAGCCTTGTCTGTACACAATATGACCCAACAAAATACCGAATGGTGCACAAAATATACATTTTTTCAAGTTTAGAGAAATCTGGTACTGCCTACATTTATCTAACATTAGTCTTAGATCTCCTACATGCTTGTCGATTAGTCCAAATACAGTCCAATCATCAAAATATACTTCTAGGAATTTATGAATGTATTCTTTAAATATAGCAACTACTACTCTAGAAAATATAGCTGCTGCATTCTTAAGACCAAAGGGCATTACCGTATACTGGAACGACCCCCATTCTGTTGCAAAGGTGGTCTTAGATCAATCTTCTGGATGGATTCTAATCTGATGGTAGCCTGAAAAGCCATCGGTGAAGGAGTAGACCTCCTGTCCTCCCACATTGTCTAACACTTCATCAGTGAACGGTGTCGAAAATGAATTGTGAAGCGATGCATCGTTGAGCTTGCGCAGATCGACACAGATCCTGATGTCTCCTTTGGTTTTCTTTTCCTGTACAACCATGGGGCTACCCCATTCACTTTATTCTATTGGCTCAATGATGCATGCTGCTAGCATCTTATCGATTTCGTCCTTTACTTTTTCTTCATAGCGCGGATTCAATCTATATGGGTGCTGCTTGACTGGTCCAGCATCCTCCTTCAATGGTATCCTCATGACTCCCAGGTCTCCAACTATTCCCTTCATCTCTGTGAACTTGGTGGGAAATAGGTCCTGATAGTCATGTAACAAATCTACAATTTGTCTAACTATTTCATCACTCCAATAATTTCCAATAGAGGCAAACTTAGGTTCTGTGTCTGTGCCAATATTGATCTTTTTAATCTTGATGGGCTCTATGATTGCTGGAATCTCTAACTGTGGTCCCTCAACATCGCAAGTCCCTTCTGACTCCGGAATGTTGGTGTTGCGAGGGTCTTCATCCGCCTCCTCTGGTTCTGATGTAAAATTATAACACTCTAACGCCTCTTCTAGCTGGATAGCCCACTCAGGTTGAGCTGGCATCGATATGGTACAGTCTTCAAATATCTTGCTCTTTATTACTTGTAGGGCCTAATCAACACCTGGATACTCAGATTCAAAAGCGAAGGTGAGTAGAACGCTATCTATCATAAGTGGCCATGTTGTTGTTCCCTTGCACAATTTAGTCTATGTATACCAGTTCCTTGGAACTGTGTCCAAAGTATGAATGAATCGGTGAACCCATTCATCCTTGGGAATGTCTGACCAATTCTGTTCGCATGTCTGAATGTGTGACCTGGGGTCACTCTCTCCGGTGTACTTCTGCGGGACATACTCTCTGTCGACAAAAAATCTGATCGCCATCAATATCACAATATCATCCCATGATGCAATGTTCTCTTTATGCATGTACCACCATCTTGCAGGTGTGGCTTGCACTGCAAGATCCATAGCTGCGATCCTCTGCTCGTAAGGAATCTATTGCTCAAACTACTCAAGGAAGTCCTGGATATCTGTCATACCATGATATGATGGAATCTCATTGATATCTGCGCCAATCCATCGCAGTGACTTAATCAAGTACGTGCACCTACACGCTGAGACTTCATGAAGTCTGTTCTGCCAGTTCTCTAGACCAACATCTGAATTCAATGCGCATGAGCTATCACATCGCCAACTAATGTTCCCATTTTCCATTGGATTGACATAGTCGCTCTGGTTTGTGGTCATCTGATAGAGACTCTCCATGTTATGTGCCTCCTCCTCTGCTTGGATAGGTTCAATATATCTAGGACCCTGGAAAGGATCCAACGGTGCGATGACCCGGATCTGTGCGTCCTCAAAGGTCATTTGTCTTCTCTTTAGGTTGATAACAGCCATGTTACCGATCAACCAATCAATGCCTAGTAGTGCTGGATATGGTTTACTGTCGCCAATGATTTCTATAACTTCAAAGTTCGCAAAGCTGCGAACTCCGTCAATGTCAACTGGCACCTGCGGTAGCCGACCCAGAGGTGATACTCACTGCTGGTTAGCTAATCTTAGGTGGATAGGCGATCTGACTAACTTAGGGCTACCCATCTGTTCCCATGTCTGCTTAGTCAGAACATTTACGTCCGATCCTAGATCTAGGATTACCTCATCCATTTCAAATTCTCCCACCTGTGCTGTAAGTCGCATCTCTCTTCCCGTTCTTGTATGTCCTGTAATATTATGAAGAGCACGCTATGTACTGCTCACGGAAGAAGATGGCTAACACTGATTTATAATGCGCTGAAGTTCTGTGATAGCTTGCTCATTTCTTACAAGTTTTAGACAACTCCACAGGAAGGAATGTACACTTCCTGTCATCTCGTCCTCATCGCATCTTCCTGATGTGGTAGCTTGCGGTGTCTGTACAAGGCTATTGCCACAAGGTGCTTGCTGTGGTATGCCCCTAGACGATGGTACCTATGATCCTGATTGTGTAGGTTCATCAAAGAAAGCCTTAGCTTCCTGAAATTTTTGTTTGTTCTTCTATAGGTTGAGTGGTGTTGCTTTACTAGGAGCTCTGTGCACCCACTGCTGTCCTGTGTTCTTTTCTGTCTCCTACGATGTCCCACTGGTAGAAACACCGCTCCGAGTCACAATATTGACTCTTGGTTCTGGCTCTGCCTGTTCAGCAGCAATAAGCTGGATGTTCTGGTGTACTGCTGGCTTAGGTTCTCTTATCTTAGCTATCAAGGTAGGACATTCCTCAATAGTGTGTTCATAAGATTTACAATAATTACATGTGGTAGTGGGGCTCTGATAGTCCCTAGCATAGTGTCCTACAACTCCGCAGTTATAACAAGTAACTAGGCCATGACCACGGCCAAAACCTTCTCCTCTGCCGAAGCCTTCTCCTCGTGCAAAACCTCCTCCACGGCCTTGTCCTCTGAATCCTCCTCCACGGCCACCGTAAGCTGGATCAGGCTGTGGTCCTACTTCTGGACCCTGTGTCTCTAACTAGACTCTGTACAAGTCTTGCTTTGCTCCAATCATCATATCATAGGCTCTGCAATCATGTTCATCATGGCCCACCGACTTGCAGAAGACGCAGTATAGGTTCTTAGGTGTCTGCACGTACTTCTGAAGTAAGGGGCACTGGTGAGGTAGGTGTCCTCGCGTTTTGCATATTTCACACCATGGTCCATGGGTCTGTGGTAAGGGGTTAGGAGCCCCTGTTGATATATATTCTACAAACACCGGACAATTTTCTTTACTATGGCCCTGTGATTTACATTTTATGCACCATATCTCTTGCACAATCTCTTTCCCTTTCTTAAGTTCGTGCAACTGTAATGTGAGATTAGCCAGTTGATTTTGTAAAGTTGCCATGCCTATACTGCTCTCAGCTAGAGGTGAAGCCTCTAGTTTCATCGCCATCTCCAACGCGTCATCCTGTGTCTGGAGTTTCTGCTGCATTAACAGCAGTCTAATGTGAGGGAGCAGTGCTGCAATAAAACATTCCTTATGCTGCTCCGGTGCGAACTCAAAACTGACTTGGTCTATAAGGGCTTTGAATTTCTAGTCAAAGTCCCACACCGACTCTGTAGGTAGCTGCTTGATGTCTTTGAGTTCTGTAATACACTGTGACTCAGACTTAGGTTTCTTAAACTCTTTAATCATGGCGGTCTTGACTTGGGCAAGTGTCCTGGATAGTGTGGTAAAATTGATATACCATGTTAAGGCGCGATCTCTGAGTGTGGTGACCAACTGTACAAGTTTAAGGTTATCATCATTGATGGTTTTAATGGTCCACATGGCATCACATAGAAACCAATGCTGCTCTGGGTCTTCTGCCCCTATTCCCTTAAATATAGGTAACTTCATATCGTCCCCCATTATATTTCTACACGGTGGAGGTTGATTTACTGTGTTACTACCACTCGGCGGTGTAGGTGAAGGTAATGTAGCGGTGGTAGGTACTGTCTGTGAGCTACTAGATGGAGTTCCTACAGGATTGTTCTGAGTCCCGGTCTATTTCTATGGGGTGTAAGGGTGGTAAGGGATACCCCCTTCTGGACCTTCTGTAGTACTAGGACTCTGTTATCTAGTATTATCTGGACTGTCTTCAAATATTGGAGATCTGAAATCTACTTTATACTTCTTTCCACTTCGTGTTCTTCCAATGTCATCAAAATCACTTTCAAACTCTTGTGACATTAATATTTCTACTTATTCATCTGAAACTAGATCCATTGTTCCTTTTTCATGTAATAGCATCTTAATGGACAAGTTTAAAGATCTTAGGTACTTACCACGATATCTTTTGAAGAAGTAGCGCTCAGCCTCGCTGAAGCTTTTCGTCTGGTCAACTGCAAACTCTGTGACGAAGCCTCCTAGCACACTCGCAAGCCAGAAGTCTATTGCCCTCATGAGGGGATTATCAAGGTTCTCCACGGTCTGAATCAGCTTCGGTGTCCAGGAAATGTCTCTTTTCTTTTTGAATATGCCTGTATTAGTTAGCTTTGCTAACCAGTCATAAAGCTCGTTTCCAAAGGTCATAAAAAATATCGCATGGATGTCTATAATGATATGTTTTTGTAACCAGGCCTCTGTGTTCAGTTTAGGGCTCCTGTTCTCTCGTTCAGCAAACTCTTTCAGATTAGACCAAACTCACTCATTGAGTTCGTCTCTAGTAGGGTGCCACTAGAACATCAGTGCTCAGCTTGTTCAAAACCAACAACAGAACCATTTGTTGGTTATCATGGGCAGACCCGGGTTTACTATAATCAACCAACAACACCCCTAGCTCACTAGCCCTTTCGGTGACAGACCGCGAAGCAGCCTGAAGTCTCACCCGAAGTGATTCTAATGGGTTGGCCAAGGACTCAAGTGTCTTGGACCAAGTTCTGTGGCATCTTTTCTTACAACTCGTAGCTCTTCTAGCTATGAGGTCTCTTTCTCTACGCATCGCGCGACTCCTCTGCTCGCGTCATGTGATCTCCTCGTCTCGCAGCTCCTCTAGCCGCGAGATTTCCCTCCTACTGTTACGCAGTCACTTTCCCCGTTGCGCAACTTCCATTGTCTCGTGATGACCCCAGCCTTATCCCATCGTCGTTCACCATGTGACACATAACTTCCTCCCAATGCTAAGCCCTTAACCTACGGTATCGCGCACCACAGCTCCTCTACCGGTGCGGTATCGCCTTCTTGCGATAACCTACTCTCGTGGCTCAGCGCACTTTGCGTTGGTTGTGTCGACTCGTAAGGCTCAACATACCAGGCTGTTCAATACTGTGACTAGTGACTGTTCAAGCAAAGCATAAATGAACCCACATACAACATGCCAAAGACTTCAACTTATGTTTATCCTTCTATATTGCTGTAAACTGATTAACACATTCATTCATTAAACTGTAAACAAAGTTCATGAAATAACTGATAAATGCACAAGTAACATAACACATAATCCAATCACATAACACACAATTTTAACGTGGTTCACCTCTAGGATGGAAGTTACATCCATAGAACTGTGTTTTCATTATAGCTCAGGGGAAGGTAAAACACAATTCTGCTGCACCGCATATGCAGCTCAAGATATTCTCTCTTAGATCTTCTTTCTATCTCTATATTGTCTCTCTTACAATATACTCTTCCCTCTCTGTCAATCCATGCGGATTGTTACAATACAAAATGACAGTAAGCTAACAGACTACTGATGATCTGACTAGCTGGATGGCCTAAAATGCCCAAAATGCCAACCTTTTACAATACAAATTACATCCCTTTATAGGCAGCCCAAAGGTCTTGCCATTACAACACTGTGGGCCTATCCCAACATTAACCCAAACCCTAATTAGTGATAGTCGGCCATATCTGTACTTGAGGTATCCACTTTCTGTCACACTATAGCTCTCTGCAGTCTTCCATTCTTCCCGGCGCTGATCATGGGTACTGTGCACCGCTTCGCTTTTCTGTCCTTTGTCTTCAATGCTTCAGCTTCGTTGCTCCTTTTCCTTTATGAGGGTTGCTGAGCCCTCCTGTCTTCGCCACTGCCTTCAATGCAGTGGGTGAGCTCTCTCTTCTCGGCCGCTCACGTACAGTCGTCTTCCTTGACTTCTCCTTCTTCTTCTTCATGGTTTCCGGCTCTGCTCTATCGCTGGAAATGTGCTACGGCGTCGCATCTCTATCTTATCTTTTCTCCGCCAAAACTTATCTATCCGCTAAATTAGCAGCCTCTTCTGTAGCTGCGGGACCCTGCTCCAACAAGCATGGAGGGGACCAGAATCTCACATTGTGAAGAGTGGTAGGGTCCACTCAGATCAACAGTTTTGAATAAAGTCAATCTTGATTGACAGTTGAGTTGTCCATGCACGAGGTAAGGAAGGATGTAGCAGAAAGAACCTCACATACCAATGGTTCATATCGGAAGGAGTAATATCCACAGTGCAAGCCGCCTGGGAAGGGCATGAAAGTTATGTTGTGTGAAAAGATATAAAGGGGTCCACGTGAAGTTGGAAAGGTTTGTCTTTTCTAAAACCTCAAAGCCACCGAATATCCAACCGCATATAGAGCAGCAGCATAGACCAACCAGAAGACTATGCTACAGAACAAGGTAGGCCCCTGATACCCCCTCAGTTCTATTTTAAAATGGATGTGATCGAAGTAGTAGAAGTGGTAAGGGTGAGGGATGATGTAGAACCTGAGGTCACATGTCAAAGGGTAGAAGAAAGTCTGGTAGATGGGAATGTTGAGATTTTCTATACCATCCTAGTGGGAGAATCCATTGAAACTATCAGAGGTAAATTGGAAATCCTCAAGGACCAAGGTAGAGATACCTGTGGTGTTTTTAAATCGTTCTTCCATTTATTCTCTATTGGCCAAACCCCCCATTGCCCTGAGTTTGTCAAATGGTGTGCAGAAAATTTATTTGTCACCGAAGGTGTCATTATGAATAAATCAAAGTCTAAAATCCTTTGTTCAGTCCAAGCTTCTGTTGTCCTCAAAACCCTGCATATCCGAGATGAATTTGTCCATATATTCCAAAACTATTAGGAAGAAAATATCATACGTTGTTTCAAAGAGTCTACAGATGAAAGTAAAGAAACCTTCTGGAAGGTATGTTCTAAACCCAATGGCGAACCTATCGACCTTTCATACCCTATAGACCTTTGCCAATTCAATGAATAAACTTAGTGGTGTATATCCCTAGCCAGTCAGTTTCTAGGTCTAGATACCGATGCCTATGTCCCAGAGTCATTGTTGAGTCTATTGTTTGTTTTAAGCACTTGTTTGGCCAAACCTAAATTTCTTGGGCAATCTTATCAGTCTTTCTGCCTTAATTTTGATGAATTCCTAGTTGAGAACATTCGTTCTCTGCTAGCGAATTTCCACTCCACAAAATTGTTCAGATTCCAGTCCCTTTTACTGAGAATGCTTGTAGCTTATAACAAAGAAGACCTGTAAGTGACTGAATTGGAAATCATTGCTAATAAGGCCACGGACTATTGTAAGTTCATGAACCAATTGATGGCCTAAATATATGACCTTTTATTTCAGGAAAGGTTACCTAGGGTGTTGCCCGAGATGAGACAAATGCTGTAACTATTAAATAGTAAGAAGATAGGGGACTGGTTCCTGAAATAATTTGGAACAAACATAATATTTTATGGCTTTATGCATCGACTCTACATCCTGCCAGCCTTTCTAACTACTAGGGTTTTCTCCCTGGAATTGATCTGACAAAGACTCATTGTTGAGGAAGAGCACTTCTTGAGCTATAAAAAGAGCTCGAATTTGGTTTTCCCTTGGGAAGTGGGGCCATACATAGTCAGGAGCAGAGATGCTTTTCCACTGGTTACCAACTTGCTCAAGGGCATGGGGTTCTCTCTGGGATAAGTAGTAAACTAAGACCCTCATCAAATAATTTCCAAAAGAAGGAAGGCTCACAAGTGAAGGCCTTTTGAACACACTGAGATAGTCAAACTCAAGGAAGCAACAAACTGGGATGATTTCCCTAATCTTTCCCCGATGGATATCAGCATAGAACAAGACACTGGTTCATACTTTCCAGGAATAGCTTCTCCCCAAATAGAATTGGATAAAATAGTTGCAATAGCCGGGGAGGTCTAGTCATTGGTCATCTATTCAGTGAGTTCGGTGAAAAGAGGGGGTCCAGAGCCTATGGATACTGAAGAAGTGGACACGGGAAGCATGCCTAGAAGGAAGAAGATAGAATGAGGGAAATAGTTAGTGCAGGTTAAAAAGGGCAACACAAAGGGACAAATGAAGAAAAAGAGTATGGAGAAAAAACAGGAGCTAGAAGAGCCCGAGGCAACCAAACTACAAATCCAAGAATATGTATTTGACGGGCAGACTCCAAATAGGCATGTATCTAAAGATTACTGGCTAGGCTCTTATGGGGAAAGGGATGATAAAACTTTCAAAGAGACAACAGAGCTTTACAATGAAGCAATGTAGTTGCCTTACCCAAATGTGGCATTGAAGACAGTAAGGGATCATGCCACTAACACCCTTAGTTTAGCCTTGGCGATGGGAGATAAGGTGTCAAAGGTTAGTGTGAACCTCTCAAAGGTTCCCACTACTGACATAATACATCTCAACAAAGAAACCGGAGACATCTTGAATGCTAGATTGCTTAAGGCCACCATACAGATGTCCAAGCTAGAGGAGAGTAAAACAAAGACTCTGAATCTTTTAAGGAAGGTAAGAGTAGAGAACAAAGAACTCAAGACCCAAATCAACAATTTTCAAAATGAAGCAATGCAAATAGAGGGACTAGCACATAAAGGAGACTTGGCCCAGAAGTTGCTTGATGATAAAGAAAAGGAGATCCAAACACTGAAAAAGAAATTGAAAATCCCTGCTACCCAGCTTGCCCAGACAGAAGAATTAGCTAAATTCGAAAGGGAGAAAGAAACATTAAACACTGAGCTCACCAACTGCAAAGCCAAGCTACTAAATCTCAAAGAAAAGGAAAGTAAGTGGGAAGCAGACATCCAGCTTCTAAAGAAAAATGAAGTGGAATTAAAGGCTAGATTGGCCACAAAAGAAAACGAGCTTCAAAGTGGGAATGCTAAAAGTGCAATTCATCCCATAAGTGTAGCTGGAGAGATAGACACTGGTTCTCTATCTAGAGCAATGTCCTAGACAGGCCTGAAAGATACAGAGCTTGTTAAATTAAAACAGCATATTGAAGAATTAGAAAATGAAAAAGGAAAGGAGAAACAAAGAAAGGAGAATATGGAAGAGAAATGCCAAGGACTGATCCAACAAAATGCTAAGTTAAGCCAACAGGTGGTCAGTAAACTTTCCTTGCAATGCACTAGAAATTTCATCTGGGATCAGATTATTATAGAGGCTGATAAGTTTTGACCTTATCTAGATTTCATTGAAGACTAGGAAAACGCCATGACAGAGGCCAAGAAAAAGGTCCTAACAATATTAGGGGAAATGCAGAAAAGACCTGTGGAAACAGCGAAAAAATGTCGTTGCTTTCATAATCTCCTTGTCAAATGATTTCGTCGATCGGTATGGTATCCAAAATAGGGTTGTTGTTGTCTCCAGAGCTAGAAAGGTAATTCCTAAACACAGAATGCTGGAAACTGTATGATCCAAGATAGATGTTATCGAACACAAAGTCAAGTAGGTTTTTCAGGTTATTCAAGCCATTGGTAGACAGAGGGATCCCTTTATTCTTGGAGGAGAAGGGTCCTCTATTGTCCCAAAAATAATATCGAGAACGTCTGGTTCAGTGCCAATTAGACAACAGTAATTTTGGAGACATGCAACAATCATTGTCAGGAAAGATCATTTTTGATAAGTTGGCCAGTGAATTTGAATTGTTGTATGACTTTAAAGCCACCTGTGCCAAATTCCCTGAAACTTCATACCCGAAAATGATGGAGCTCAAAGCACAAGCATTCGACATGGCCGTGGCGACTCTACCTGGTCTTGACTTATGGAGAGCCATTCAGCAATACGGGTCGACCAAATTCAAAATGCATCCATAGAAGTCGTAATGATAGTATGTAGGAAGTTTTCCAATGGTCACCTCCCCCATAACTTTGTACAGCTATCACCCGCCATATGGAAACATAGAATACTTTCATGCATATTTTCTCTTGCAATCCATATTTCATTTTCCATTTTTTATGTAAATCGTGGCCGATGTGTCACCTACGAGTTTGTTAGAAGTTGTTTTTCAGTTGTAACAAATTTGATTCTCGGATGTCGGTCTAGGTAGTCCAAAATGCTATAAATATACCTCCTGAAGAAGGAGAAAGGGTTGAAACCGATGTAATTTTGCAGTGTATGCTTTCAAGAGTATTTTAATAAAGTTGCAGAGTTGAGGTCGGCATTTTACATAGGGATTCATTTGTTGTTTATATTACAGTCTGTCGCTTCCTTTCTCATGTGAATGTTTTTCTAGTTTATCTCTTCCATTATGTTTTCTTTCATGTCTGAAATAAGTGTATAATAGTTTGGAATTAATACATGCTATGCTATACCTATTGTTTCAGATATTCACCAAATATTTCTTCTAAATTTAATACAGAATTCATTTTCCAATGCTCTGTGTTGATGGTATGTTCATGTTCCTCTTTCCCACCAAACAAATTATGATTTGACTGTGATTGAATGGCTATATTGCCTCTGTGTTGAAATCGTCTACATAAGTTTTGTTTATTTCGGTTACACATCTTGACTTCATCTCCCAATGGTTCTATGTCTTGTTTCAACCAATTTTACAAACAATTTATAGTTTCACTTGTACATATCTGGCATTGTTAATATTTGGTGAGAGATCCCTCTCGAGAGAGTAGAAAGCCAGTTCTCTCTTAGAAAGTGGTTCTGCTATTACCTGGGAGTGGGCCTTCTACAACATTTGGCTCAATTCCAGTGCTAACACCATCCACAAACTCAATCCAATTTGAATTTGGGTGTGTGCTCATGATTTTCCATGTGTCCTCCCTTTCCTAACCTTCCATCTTCCCCCAATTTCAGTAGGAACCCATTGAGCTTCCCCAACTCACATAATCTTCCTATCAGATTCTCTATTTCGACCTAACATGTCAGATATGTCAGATATCATCCTTCATATCTAAATTTTATCGTAGGTGTCATAGAATATTCATCATTGTTGTCATAGAGATAGGGAATCTAGTCCAAGTGTCTCACTAGCTCCAAAACTCCTCTTCCTCTTCCATGGGAGTTACTCTTCCACTCCAATTCGACATTAATTGATTAATGCCAAGTATTTTGACCTTCCAACTCATCCCAAGACCCTTGGGCTTCTTATGGATTCGAAATGACAAGAGGCTGATGCCATGTGGTATAGAAAATCTAGTTTGTGTGGGTCCCACATCCTCCATGTGTCTTCATGATCAATTGACACTTTGATTTTCACTTGTATTTATTTATTTAGCTCCTTTATTAAATATTTATTTGATTCTAATGTTCAAACATCATTTATTGTTTCCCTTATTCCAAATCCCAAAGCTTCCACTCCCAACCTAGGAAACTAGTAATTTTCCTCCTTGGTAATTATTTGACCCTTAGCATCAATTTGACAAACTCTCATGAATATGGAAAATGTGATTAAGCCATTGTGACCCAATGCAAAATTTGGGACATGATAGGCAACTATAGCATTCCCATTGACACCATGAATACAAACAAAGTCATTATTGTGGACATGTCACATTATCATTTGCAATGCTGAAATGAATAAGGAGAAAGAAAATTTATTCTTATGTTGGGGCGGACCTCCCTTATCCTCATACTTCAAACTCTCAGTTTTAGGTTAGTTTAATGAGACTTAACTAGAACAACATACAGATTAAAGGAGAGAATTCTGAACTGGAAAAGACCCTAAACTAGATCATCAAACCCTCACAAATAAAAAACATTAGCAGCACAACAGTACGACCAGCACACAATAAAAAACAATAGTAAAGTACTTCAAAAAATTCAAAGAAGGTAATGTTGTGGTGGATGGCACCTAAGGAGGTTTATTAAGGTCAATACAAGGGTGGAAAACAATCCTAAGGGGGTCACACTGGTCGTCAACAAGATGGGCGTCAACAATTAAGGGTTGTATAGCTCAATGCTACCATGGAAGGGCCAATCACGATTCACCACAAGGCTAAACATCACATACAAGTAAACATGCAATTCAACGTATCATAATCAGGAAACATGACATCATACTAGGCTCATGCACATCAAGTCATTGTCAAAGGTAGGTTACCTACCCTTCTCAACTGTATGTGGTCATAAGTCTCATGTGTCTCATGCAATGAGAGGAAGCTCATAATAATCATCCCAGGATAAGGAAGGTCATGTGGTCATCTCATATTCCTCAAGTTAACTCAACAAGGGGTGGCTAGCCCCTTGACAATAACCATAGTCCTCTGAAGATGTCACACATATTCAAAATAAGATATGCAACAAAGTGAACAAAAATTTTGCACATAAATTTCAAAAAGCACATACATAGTTATATTAATTGTTCTAATCAGCATTGTACTATCAAACATAAAAGCTACATAAATCATTAAAGTACTGAAAACAAAAGCAATAATAGCAGTAAACATACTCAGGAAGGGGTAGCCAGTCCCTTGAGGATAACCATAGTCATATAAATATGTCACACATATTCAGACATATGATCTGAGAAATAACATACAGATGTGAAACCTCAATTCTAAAATAACACCATGCAATGACTAGATCAATAAACTTGTAACAAAACTGAAAAATAGATCATGCCTTCACTCAGTGAAATACAAATATTAAGTGTTTACAACTACATTTATTTTATGTTTTGGTTTTTCTCTCATAAATTCAAAGAAGGGGACTTCATCTTCGGGGTATTTCCATGGTTGTAGTTGTTGTGCCCTATTTTTTTGTTGATTGTGTGGATATGCACCCCCGTACCATACTTCTTGTGCGTCGATTAGAAGGGGGTGGAGGTGGATGGATAGGGGCATCATCTGCAAAAACCAAGATAGTTGTATAGATATAAATGCAAAGTTATTAGTGAGATATGTATTTCATTATTTTCTATTTCATTACAATGATCTTTACGTGTTGGTTGACTAGCCAAGTCAACTGGAGTGTTCATTGGCTCTGCCATTTGTTCCTCTCTCGGTTGAACATGAGAAGATACATGCTCTGCCATTCATAGAAAAATATTAATTAGTAAACTTCATCAATTATGTATTTAAAATCATATTGAATACATTTTTTTTATATCATACATACCTAAATGTCTAGGAAGCTCCTAACCATCATGTGGTATCAGTTCGGTACTGCTACCCTCGCTGCTTTTGGTCTCACCCTGAAAACAAAAAAATACATTCATTTTTCGATGTAATCATTCATGGATAGATTATGTAAGTACATTATAATGATGTCCTTATTGATTTTATTTACCTCTGCATGAATCAATGGGGAAACTGGGGTTTGCCCCAAGATTTTTCGATGTTCCAACACATGCTGAAAACCGTACTTGAAGTCGAGATGCAAGTCTTCATCAGTGGCTTCCTCTTGAAAATAATTTCTCTACAATGCATAACACCATGTAAAGTGATTGTGATAAATCAATTAATTTTTGCTTACAAATAATGATCAAATGATTCTTACAATTCGTTCCCTTAGCTTCTGATATCCACCCTAACCTAGTTTGTGTTTCCCATGTTTTTCTAATATTTCCGTTGTTTCTTTATATGTGTCAAAGAGCCTATGAAAGGTTGCAAATACGTTAGATACTGCAACTTAAATATATTTACAAGTTTAAACAAAATTAACATTGTTCATTGAAAATATGATATGTGCCATACCTTCTTGAACTGAATGGCCTAGTCTTTCCTTGTTTTCTCAATGCCTTCTCCTTTGCATCCTTGATGAGTTCCTTCCACTCCTTCTCTGGAACCTTCAGAGGACGCTCATACTTGTGTTTAATTTGAATATTTTCCCTATAATCTTCCCTAACATGTTTAAAATTTAACCCAGCTGCTGCGGTGACACATTTTTGGTTGAAGGTTTCATCAAACAAGTAGACCATGTGCTTCATCAAATCATATTTCAATTTGTCATTTTGGGCATTCACCGTGTACGAATTGTGGGCCCAAAAATATCCAACACCTTTTAATGCAGGTTCTTATAAAACACATTATTTCCTGCAAAAAACATATGAATTAATTAAAACTAGTTTGAGTTATGTGGCTTTGAATTACATGAAAAAAAACACATAATAAATTAAATAATAACTGTAATCTTCGGTGTCTTGATTGGAATACACTCACCGTTCACCAAGAAGTTAACAGGAAATGATCCCTTGCTAACCACATGTATTGAGCCAAGATAACAACTATCAGATTCGATGCCACGATCATATCTATCATTATGTGGAGTAGTGGTGTTTGAAGGGCCATCTTCACCACCAACATCAGTTGAGGGCATGGCATCTAAGGTGCATTGTTGTGTAGGAGAGGAAAATAGCCTTATTGGTACGGTATATTTATGATGTGTGGAACCATCACTACTACCAATACCACCCTCTGCAGCATGTTCTTTTAACATGGGTTTTGGCTCCAAAAAATTCTAAAGAATATTCAATCGATTAGAACGTGTCAAAAAAAGAGAACTAAAATAACATAAAAGAATATATGTAGTTCCTAATAAATTTCAAAGATGCCCCTTACCTTGTATTTTTGTATCTTTCTCCTTAATTCATCACTTTGTTCTTGTATTTATTCAGGCATTGGATCTATTAAAATCAGATCAAGAAGGTGTTCATTGCACTTATTCAAATCCATTTTCATGGGAACCATTGGGTCGCTTGAATAACGTATCTCTATGTCATTGACCGCATCATCACCTTGATGTGGTGTGCTCTACGAACGTCAATAAAAAAATCACGTAAAAAATATATAATGCATATAATAACAAAAAAAGTACTAAAATCATGTTTAGGTACTATTACGCTATCATGTATCTAATCCGATGGCATTAGTGCCTTCCCACGATTACCCCACAATAATACAATAAGTAAGACATATTCATGATATCGATAACTAAAAATTGAACCATGTATAATAAAATTGATTAATATAAAAAAACATTATTGTTAATATGAGGGTCAACTTTACCTGTCCAGAAGCTGTAGCTGTGCTCGTAGTACTGGCCCCCTGCCACAATACAATAATAATGATATCATATTTAAATATTGAGCTCAGTAGCAAAAAAAATGTCAAATGTTAACAGATGTATTATAATCATGAATTGTGGTTACTATTACATTGATGATTGTTGTAAAGGAAAGTGTCCTATGGCTAGGGTTTAAGAGGCCATCAACGTACTGGGGTTGAAAGAGAGATGCACAATGTTCAGCAAGCATATAACAGCAAGTTTCAGAGATGAGAAAGATCCACACCTGATTAACCGAAGGCTGGTCCAAGCTTTCTCTTCAATCCTCTTCTTGCCCCTCTCGCTCCAAGAGACCTGTAAAACAAGTTATACCTTCCTCAAACCATTATTACCACATATAAGACAATGATAATCAAATAAACATAAACAAATGATCTGAATAACATCATCATATGATCAGAAACAGAGATTCAATCACACATTGAACAATGATTTGGGAAGAATAAGGACATCACATCTTTATTATTCTTGAAAACAAGTACAAATATACCTTCTCTTCAAGTTGGCACCTCACGAAACCTTGATCTGGATCTGCTGCTTCTCTTCTCCAAAGAACTCAGCCTCCAAGCTCTGCAACACAAGGGGAAGACCTCCAAGGCAAAGGTGTAGGCAAAGAGAGTCCCGATTCCTCCACCATAACAATGCATAAATTCCAAGTCTCGATTCCTCCAGCATAACAATGCATAAATTCAAGTCCCCTCTCATGGACCTCCCTACCTCTATTTAAATGGGTGAAATAAGGTAGTTTTGAAGGTTGGAGAAGTTACAGAAGTTAAGGAAATTAAGTTAAATGAAATAACTAATCTCCAATTAACTCATGTTTTAATGTTTTAAATGCTAAGAGGCACATTCGTGGGTTTTCCTTAAGGAAAATCGCGAATGGACAAAAAACACATTTTTAGGGTATTTCTGGGCATTTTTAGACTTTGGTGTCTTCAGGAAAGTTTTAGCTAACTGAAATATATTTCCAACAGTGCATAAATGAGGTTAAACAGAGTTATATAACTCAAGATATGGGTCCTCCAATATAGGTGTTTTTTCAGTGACTTTCAGTGACTTTCATGAAGTGTCATCATGGAAATGCCGACATGCGACGAAATCATGGGAAAGTGGCCACAGGCAGAGATGTATCATTTTGGGCTATAACAGATGCCCCCTAATGTGTGAGGTTAGAGGGGAATACGATAGCCGAAATACATTATAAAGGAAAAAGCTGAGTATGGAGAGAGCAGAGAATCCAAGATCAAAAGGCTCGAGTGAAGGTACCTGAAAGAGAGATAAATGTCAAAAAAACTGATCTCTGGAACATACACGTCCATATACAAAACATCGCCATAAAGATACAGGCGGATCCAACATATGTATAACTGATGAAACTATCATGGTCGCTCAATATGCAAAAAGGCGCCATATCAAATCTAAAGGAGCCATGGCCACAAATGAACAAGGTGGATCCATGCTCAACAATCGATCATAGCCACAAAAATACAAGGTGGATCTATGTCTCTGCAAAATGTCATATAAAGTATAACAAGGTCTTGCGCAACTTGGGAAATAGAAAAATGATGAGCTACTGTCGGCCCAAGGTCTTCAATCCAAACCACCCAAAAAAAAGGTACGAATCCTAACCATGCGAATAAAGGAGCTGAAGTCGAACATGGAGGAAACCGTTTGATTACCGGTCAATAAGGAAAACCGTTAACAAACGCGAGGGAAACCACCATTAATGAAAAATGACCCCCAAGGTACCTAGTACATTCTAACAAGTGTGAATACAAGGACTTGAAGTCGAACACTTGAAGAATCTATCGAGTAGGAGACAATAAGGTATCCCCACTACCCAATAGCAAGGGAAATTTCCATTGAGGACAACAATTCCCAAGGTACTATCATAAAACTCTAAATCTCGTTCCCAGAGCAAGATGTGTTGCATTCGATAGGAAGAGATCCGTTGGAAGGAAGGCATTAAGGCATCCTTCATCATCCAACACGAGGTAGCTCAAAGACTAATTGGATCTGGAATTGGTATTGAATTTCACAAAAAGGACCGCTGAAGACATGATGTAATGAACTGATACCAGGGAATGGCCGACACAAAAGGTCAAGGCAACTGCAGAATGGCCGACAAAGGTTTAATCCTTGAACAGTGAGCACGACACAAAAGTGACTTAGGCAGCTTTTGACACAAAATAGGACCAACGAAACAAATCTGCAATGTAGGAGACATTGACAGATTCCCCATAGAATTGGAAAAGAGACCAACTGGAGGAGTAAGGAAACTCTGAATCAGGATAAGGTCAAAAGACTAGGACCCAACTGTTGAGAGACTCAAAACTGGTGCTTTGTTCAAGGAAACAGGACTTGCTGCCATGATGTAAAAAGACATGGAAATAAACCTTCCCCTTCCCCTCTTTCTTGTAAAGGTTTAACGAGTCCAAGAAAGCAAACTCGGGACCATCTTCATTTTTTAACAAGCTCGAAGAAAATAAAGAAGAATGCTTGATAAGGCACTGATTCATGGATTTTACGAGCCCGAACTAGTACATGCTCGACGGTGTTTTCATAGTTTAGAGAGTCTGAAAACTCCAAAGAAGACTCCAGGGGGGGTCCTTTTTCGTACAATTTAGTCTCCTGAGGCCGAAAAAGTATAAAACAAACAACAGAAGAACTCTCTTAACTTCCGAAGAAGAAAAGGCGCACCTTTTTCGTAATTAGTCAGGAAGGTGCGAAAAAGGATAAATTACCACCTACCCGATGCTCCTTCAAAAGTAGCATATAAAGCCTGAGTTTTACGTGTGAAGGAAGGCAAGATCACTCGAAAAGATCCATTTGATTACGAGAAATGGAGCTTACAACAATAAACTCGATGCTTTGTTCTTTAGGGTTTAACGAGCATGACAAAGACATAAAGTACACTCGAAATCTTTTTCATGTTTTGGTCCAGAGCACAAAAAAGAGAAAACTAAGCTCATACCGGGGGTTCCTTTTCCGTAAGTTTAGTCCCTCAGGTCCGGAAAAGAGATAAACCTATGCCTGAGAATACTCTTCTCAATTCAGTAGAAAATAGAGTGATCCTTTCTCGTATTATTCCACATGGTCCGAGAAAGAGATAACCTACCACCAATGTGGATGCCCATTCACATGTTCTTAACGAGCCTGAACGGACAAGTTTACTCGGCAGTCAAGTCTATTTTGAGGAGTCAGACTTGGGCCTAAAGAAACTCATAATCTTTCCCATGAAGTTTTAACGAGGCCGGAAAAGTCAACTCGCGTCCTCCTTACTGTTTTTAACGAGCTCGAAGGAGAGCAGAAAGAATGCTCTAAATGCGAGGAGACGAGTGTCATAAGCAAGTGCAACTAGTTCCAAGCGCAAGGAACAAACCTATGCATAATGCAAGGAAAGTGAGCAAGATAAGGACACTCGGGGTAGGTCTCCTCGGGGTAAAGGGTGTCAAGTTGTAAAGGCAAAATAATACAAGGCTAGGCGACAATGAGAACAAAGATGAGGGCTTATACAACGAGCTAAAAGCATGGAAGCCGGCATCAGGATCATAAGCACGAGCAAGGCATATGCAAATGAAATTACATCTTGAACAACAAGGTGAGACCCATAAACATTTGTGAATCCAACTAATAATCCTGTCTCCAAGAAACAACAACATCAGAAGAAACGATCCGATGCGGGTCACTTTAGAAGAAACACATGTGACTTCGCTA
>LPNX010289145.1:3384-19633 GCA_001517045.1 Pseudotsuga menziesii
CATCTTGAAGGAACTCAATCTAGCAAAAGTTCTAAATTTTAGATCTAACCTATCTAGTTGTAATTGAGATGTAATATTTTCTTTTGAATAGTTGAATACTAAAGTTTCACTTGAAATAAATAAAAAATATTAATTGAGAAAGTAGTTCATTGGATTAATTATTCCGAATTTAATGGAATAGTTCTTTGAGTTGATTTTTCTAGATTTAGTAGAATACGTATTTAGAGATTTCCAAAAAAAATCAATGTGGATGAAGTCCTTGTAATAGAATATTTCCAAATTTTATGAAATATGTGTTACAATGGTGAAAGCTCATGTTTTTTTTAGTAGTCATGTATGTGTCAAAAGTCTTTTAAGCCCATAAACCAACCCGTATCAATGTGTACTAAGCCAAAATATGCTTTTGCATGAATAAATGCCAAATGAAGGAACCATGAGTAACGAATCGACCCTTCTCTTTCGGGACTCATCTTAGTGCAGTTAAGAACAAGAAACCCTCTCATATTTCGGCTTACAAGTATATATACAAATATGAGGGATTCTTGGGTTTCTACTGATCATGTTTTAGTTCTAGAAATATGAAGGTATAATGTGATTGAGGAGACCAACCATCTTCTTCGCATTTATTGGCTAGAAGAAGATCAAGAGACATTGTTGTCACATTGAACGAAACTTCTTGATGCCTTTTGATTGTTTAGAAAGTCATCTCACATGCGTTGGAGTCATCAAATTATATAGGGCATGTATGATGAACAAATTATGTACAAGATTGTGTCCGTCAACATAGTCTATATATCGTTACATCTGTAGGCTGGACTGAGTCAATTTGACTCAGATCAAACCAAGGACTTGAATGGGACTAGGAACTTGTTGAGGGCACCAATAGAGCGCTAGAATTGATTAAAACGTCCCTGTTATGTCGCAACGGTTCCAATTTCATGCCTAATCACATTAGTAAAATTCTGCTCCAATTTGCTAAGAGGATATCACTTTCCTTGAGGTAGGATTTATCGTGCTTTGGTCACCTAAGACAAGGGAATTGTTTGCGATTTTGTGTGGTGTTCTTGATTTCCAAGAATGATGTTTATGGTAAGGGGTGATTGAACATATGTATGTATGTCTTCTAGATATTTAAGACTTCATTTTATCTATTATAAAAGTGGTGAAAAATACAGTCAAATAAAGTCTACATTGATTATAGGATGCAAACCCATATATGTTGGAATGTGGAGCTTAAAATCATTTTCCCGAACTTTCTCAAGAATAATGCAAGGACCATATCATAAAGTGTTGGTATTCCTATGAAATCTAACAAATATTTTCTTCTTAAGATGCAACTACACCTAATCCCAAATTTGAATGAATGAGGAATACGATGAATGTCATTTTGGGATTTGGATTTCTCACTAGACTGAAGCAACACCTCTCATGATTATTTTTGGATCACACAAAACATATCTTTGACATTGATTTATTTTTCGAATTCTCGGTTTTCATGGTCTATGTTTATCGAACGTGTTGATTGACCTAATTCAATAGGCATTAAGCAATTAAATATATAACATACTTCAAACGTAGTCTACCTTGTTGAATTGTACCGATGTGCTGAATTATAGCTATGATGAATGTACATGAGACTTTCATCCCATTTTCTCTGATGCTTGTGGTTGTGGATGATAAATAATTGTACCACCTTGTGATTTACAACTTTTGTATTTTTATTGGCTAAGCATGGAACATGATCACGATAGATAATAGTGTGTTGAGTTGGTGCCATAGTGTTTTATAAAAGGTGTTGACAAACATGGAATCTTTATTAGAGATGATTTTAGTCAGTAAGCCATAGTGTTTCCAAACATGCATGAAGAAAAACAACACAAAATAGTGTTGTCATAGTATTCTTACAAGGAATGAGGAAAACCCTTTTCGGGAATCTATCAATCATTACCAAGATTGTATCATGTTGTTTTTCGGTGATGGGATATCTAGTAAAGTAGTCCAATGAAATGGATTCCCATGGTTGAATTATAATGGGAAAGGGTGTACACAACCATTTTAAATGATTTAGTGGCTTGATGATGTCACAAACCACACATGACTTGATATACTTATCGACATCCATCTTGTGTGAAAGACAATATAAATACTTATAGACTAATGTGAGAGTATTTTCCACTCCAAAATTACATGTTTTTTTTTTGTAGTGTGCATCCCAAATCACTGTATGCATGTATTTAGATAGAGGTACACAAAGTTGTCCTAGCTTATTAAGCAAATTTTACTTCATGTAGTAGTCAATAAGAATTGACTGACTTATCCAAAGTTTCGAATACACTTCAGATAATGAAAATCATGTTACGATTTGGATTTATCACTAGCTCAATACAATATCTCTCACGCTTATTTGTGAATCACATAAGCCATATCTTTAGCATTGTGTGATTTTTCAACTTCTTTTTGTTCATGTTCTATCTCATTCAAACTTTTCAGTTGATTTGTTAAGTCAATAGACATCAGGGGATGAAAGCCATAACAGACTTCAAACATACTCTTTCCTAAAGAATTGTACCGGTGTTCTTGATTATAGCTATTATGAATGTATAAGAAACTTTTATCCCATGTTTTGCACTATATTTGTTTTTCATGCAAAGCAACTCTACCACCAATAATGAACACAACTTTGTTCTGTCCATTGGTCTAAGCATGGAATATAATCGACGTAGATAGTTGTGTGTCGAGTTGCTGCCATAGTGTTTACCATAAAGTGTTGATAAATATGGAATGTTTGTTAGATACTATTTTAGTCAGTAAGCCATAATTTTCCAAACATTCTTAAAGAATAACTAAGCATACTTTTGTATTATCATAGTATTTTTGCAGGGAATGAAAAAAAAAACAATTTTAGAGAGCTTATAAACCACTACAAATATTGTATCATGTTGGGTTTTGGTGAAAGGATATCCAAGAAAGTATTCCAAGGAAAAGGATTCCTATGGTTGAATTCGAATGGGAAAGGGTGTATACAATCATTTTCATTGATTCAATGGCTTTATGATGGAACAAACCACAAGAGACTTGATATACTTGTCGTCATTCGTCTTGAGTGAAGGATAATAAAAATACTTAGGAAGTACTATGATAGTATTCTACACTTTAAAATGATCTATTGTTTATTTGAAGTATGCATACCAAATGAGCTTATGTATGTGTTCATCTATATGTACAGAAAGTTGTCCTATCTTGCAAAGAAAATTCTCTTTCATGTAGTCATTGAAAACAATAGAAAATTTATATACCAAGGAAACTCCTTAGCTCATGAATGTTTCTTGGAGTCGTCCATTCCCTCAAGACTTTTATCTTTTATGGGTTGATTTGAATTCCTGGTGAGTAGATCACATATCCCAAGTATTTGACACTCTTTATTGCAAAAGACCACTTATTTCTTTTTTTATATAATTTTTTATTTCAAATTTAGAACTATGCCCATAAAATCAATTTCAAGAGTACACTTGTCTCATCTTTATTTAATCTAAAAAAAACCATACCTAATAGTCCACCCAAAATTCTAAAATATAAAGACCTATAAATATAATATACAATTTTCCCCAACAAATGATGAAATAATATAATAATTCATGTTATTAGGCATACAAACTAAATAATAAAAGGCTTACTTAAGATTGATTGACTTATTTTCCATTGGCATTGAAGTAGGTGTCTCGTAAATTACACATGCATAAAGAACCCTCAATCTTTCAGTCATTCCCTTGAGAAAGATTATTTTTAAATAGTTCCCATGACTTACAGGGCCTCTCTACTTGATTATTGTTGTTTGATTATCCTAAATTAGCCAAAGTTTAAATCAATGATAAAAACGGAAAACATTAACATCCACCTAATGTTTTGACGATTTGCATTAGTGTTCCAGTGGATTTTCTAACTAAAATCCGACAGAAATTGTTGAAATAGTAGCTTTGGGTTGCTAAAATTGCATAATCCAACCATTTTAGTTTTTTTTAGATTCCTACTAAAACATAGAAAAATATGCAAATCTCTAAATATTAGCTTACTCCATTAGCATCTATTGAATTTGCATATATAGCTTTAAATTAGAAAACTCAATCAAATTTTGGTCAAATCCAAATCGGCTTATAGGATTATATATATATAATTAAAATTATTATAAAACACTGAATTTCAAACAAAATTACACAACTAAATTAAAGTAATTGTTGACCGTATGACCACCTACTTTTCAATATAGAATGCATAAATCTATCTCAATTGGAAATGGCTAAAAACCTTAAATGAATATCACATTCAGTGGTTAACGGTGGTTTCCGGTTGAATAGTTTAAAAATTCAATGAATTGGATTGGAAAATTCGTGCAAAAATTCGCTGAGCATTCAGTCTCAAACGTTGTACATATGGCAGATAATTACAGCCATTCAGCTGAACCAATAACATGTTACCTTACTCTCTTTGTACAAGGGAATGTCCCTCTTCTCTCTACGAGTCATTCGAGATAGAGAGAAATGATGAGGGCCGAGGCTGGATCAGAGTGTCTAGAGAATTTGTTACAAAGCTCAACGTTTTGATGATGGATGGAGCCATGCACGTCACGAGAATTTGGTATGCTCCAAAGGGAAACGATGGAGACCATTTTTGAAGATATCCAATACTGAATTGCAGTGTTGGGTAGTCAATTTGCACACTAGGCATCTGGATCTCCTGTATGCACCCTATTTTATAAAGAAAACAAGTATCTAGCCATTGTATTTTCTACTTATGTTTCTAAATAATTATAACACTCAAAACATAGTACTATTCTTCCTCGATGGTACTTGTTTAGAAACATAAATAGAAAATAAAATGACTAGATACTTGTTTTTTAATAGAATAGGATGCATACTGGAGATCAAGATGCCTAGCCTTTAAAATTGACTTGACTTCCCAACGCTGCAATTCATTATTGGATATCTTCAAAAATGGTCTCAAGCATCTGGTTTCCATCCTTTGCCTCTGGAGCGTACCAACTTCTCTTTACATGCATGGCCCCATAGATCATCAACGTTGAGCTTTGTAACAAATTCTCTCGACACCCTGATCAGGCCTTGGCCCTGGTCATTTTTTTCTATCTCGAAGGGCTTGCAGAGAGCAGAGGGGTGTTCCATTGTGTGAAGAGAGCAAGGTAAGGTTTCCTACCTTATGTTCTTGTTCGGGCAAAATTATTGTAATTATCTGCAGGATGTACAATGTCTCAGACTGAATGCTCAATGAATTTTTCCATGATATTTCCCACTGTTACTGGTTTGTCAATCCTTCTTGTTTTATTTTTGAAATCCAACGCCATGAAAGACTTGTCCATATCTTTTCTTTCTTTATGAAAAATAAAGGCATGGAAATGCAAGAATCAAGAGGTTGTGCTATTTATTAAAATGAATTTGTGGGTGAAGGAATTGAAGAAAACTAGCACAGCTATTTTTGTTTGACCTTGACAGCTATTTATTTGCATTTTGAATGGAACATCCCACGATAGAAAATGTTATGGGACTAGCTGGCAGATTTTCATGTGACCATGCTGAGGCTGAGAAACCTTGGAAAGGAAATGCACGTGAGCCTGAGAGTATCCGACTTGGTTATCCATGTATCCTTAGTAGGTGAAGGAATTGAACAAAAATATGTGTCACTTGGAAGAGGACCATGCTGGAGACCCAAGCTTGAGACCATATGGGAAAAGGAGAAAGTGATTTTCTACCACTAGCTGGTAAACAAAATTAAAATTTTACGACCTAAAAGACCTTGATAGTTTAAATCTATTGATTGATTGGTTGATTCATATAGTTGCATATATCTTTCTTGATCACCAGCGAGGGACGGAAATACAACCAATCATGATCTCAGTTTTACTACCTCTCATACCGTGAAAGTTTCTTCAAGGAATTGGACGATTGAAACCCCATCCTCTCAGTGGTGGTCATAGTTCTTTTAGAGTGATTGATTCATATTGTTAGAGGAGTATTCAAAGTTGTAGAACCTATCCTCATTTTAAGAGCGACTGGTATTCTCTAGCACTTTAGATTTGTACGAATCGTCAACATGTCTACGCGTTGAACGTGTCTCTGCTGTTATTTGTTCGATTTTGAATTTTCTGTTCTTGTTGATTCATTAATTATTTTTTCCATGTTGTTTTTGATTCATTAATTATTTTTTCCATGATATTGAAGTGTAGTACAGGTATATATGGCAATTTTTATTTATTTTGAAGTTTTGTTCGTGAAAGATTATTCACTAATTATTTTTCCACGATCTTGAAGCTTGTACTATTACTATTGGTATCTATGGCATTTTTTTAATTGTGAAGTGTAGTTAATCTTGTATCTTTCTAACAAGTAAAACTTGCAAGGATCCCTATCTTTGAACCATTTTTTAGTCTAGCATGTCAAAGTTCATGGTCATCTAGAACTTTGATCCATTTTCATAGCATTTGGGTTGGTTCTTAGTGGCACAATCTTCACAGTATTTTGTTAGTGGGATTTTCTTCCCTAAGCTATTCCATGTTCAAAATAATTTTGGCAGCCTATCAGATAGGAACGAAACCCTCAGTTTTTCATTATTTACATGTCATTCATTCATTGACGGTATTTTGCCACATCTTCGTCAAATGCAAGTTTTACGGTTTTGGTGAGCTTAAACCTTGGAGTCAAAGGCAATTTTGTCCCTTTTGGTGATCTTAAAGCTACTTGGCCGTCGTTCACAGTATCTTAGTCAAATGCAATTTTGACCGTTTTGGAGAGTCTAAACCTAGTTAGTAGGTAGTTGCTATTTTTTTTCCAATTCATCCACTAACTTATTCTTTCTTTTAAATAAATGTATGTATGATAATACTTGTAGTTTCAAATGCAATTTTGACCATTTTGGAGAGCCTAAACCTAGTTAGTTAGTTGGTATTTTTTTTCCAATTCATCCACTCACTTATTCTTTCCTTTAAATAAATCTGTATATAATAATACTTGTAGTTTCATAAAACTCTATCTTAATTTTTGTCCAATTCAATCATCCACTGGTTCTCTCCTTTAAAGAAAATAACTTTGTGCATTCATGTTTGGTAATAAGGGAAGGAAAGACATGTGTTACTCTTTCATGGCGTTGCTCAAATGGCACAAGCAAAGTTTAAGTCTAAAAAATTATTTCCCATTGGGTTTTTTACTCTGAATCCTCCTACGTCCAATAGATTGGAAACTAAACCTCTTTGGTCGTTTGTTGTTTGTTGTTTGTTTCTGTATATGATAATACTTGTAGTTTCATAAAACTCTGTCTCAATTTTTGTCCAGTTCAATCATCCACTGGTTCTCTCCTTTAAATAAAATAACTTTGTGCATTCATGTTTGATAATAGGGTAAGGAAAATTATTTCCCATTAGGTTTTTCACTCTGAATCCTCCTACATCCAATAGATTGGAAACTAAACCTCTTTGGTCGTTTCCAAAAAATTCTAGATTCTTGTGCAGGATGTAAAAGGACAAGAGTGACCAACTATATGCTATACGATTTATTGGATAAGTTGGTCAATTATATGTCTTTAGAGTTTGAATTTTAAGATATTTGATTAATAGTTGTTTATAAAGTTAACATGAATATAAGCTCATTTATTTTATTACCAACATATATTTATGTTAAACTCAAATATACAAAATAGCTTGGAGGGATGCAATTTTTTGAGATTTAAATTAGAAAAAATTATACTAAAAATATTTGATCCCTCTTATAGACTCACTGCATTTTTTAAATTACTTTTCGTAATTTTTTTATTTTATGAGCGACATGTTTTTTTTTAATTTTCTTTATTACATTGTGGTATATTACCTTAAGCCACATCATCTCCCTAGTATTGGACTATCGACCACCTCACTCCTCACAATGCAATCATCATCCATTTTGTTAGTTTTTCATTTCTATTAAATCAATGTTTTTAAAATTTAATTAGACTCTAATTTTTTTTATGAAAAAGATTCCCCTATCATTTTCTTTTCTTCTAGCTAACCACTTATAGCATCTCTCTTTATTTTCAATAATCTACCTCCATATTTGAAGGGATGCAATGCCAAGCAAGATCAACAATAGGAAGGAAGAACATAGGCTATTCAACGAAGATATGATATATATTGTGAAAAGGCTTTTAGTTGGGTTTATGCATCTCTTCATGTTTAAAATTTTTATTAATTGAATTAATGATGTAAAAGTTTTATATCAAACATTGTATTTTGATTGTCTTCTTTTATATATATTTTCTACTATAGTGACTATGTTCCTAGTTGAGACAATGATGGATTTGAAGGGTTTTAGCTGGGTTAATGGATTTCTTTATGTATTTACAATATTTTAATAGAATTGAAAATTTAAATATTGTATGTAATATGTCATTAATTATTTTTAGATATTTAATAATTTAAATATTTATATAAAATATGTCATATGTTGTAGAAAATTTTGTTTAAATGACAAAACATAAAGGGAGAGTTGGAGGCATCAATTCCTCCATAAAGTGTTTGGACCATTACTATGACATATTAGTTATATGTCTTTTCTTGATGATGTGCTCTCTTTAGGTGGACTATAATAATGAGAAGAGAAGAGTGATGAATTGTTTTAATGCAACGAAAATAAATGAACCAAGTTATGCCAATGAATTCTATATATTTTTAATGAGATTAGTTGATTTATTCTATGTTTTTTTATTATATTGTGAGTTTCGGTGTTTTCAAAAAATCCAAATTTATATGTGTTCAAATTGTATTTACAAATTCATAAATAGATTTAGTACCCTCAAATACGCCATGGTGGTACCCAAATTATTCAATCTCTGTAAATAATTTATGTTATTCTAAGATTTTTTTAAGATCTTCAACCATCAATCAATCTATTTATAATTTTGTTTATAAATAAACATGTTATCACATCATAAACACAATATGTTAATTTAAATATTTTTTTATTATATTTTAAAATTTGTTAATTTTATTACTATTATTATTTTCAATAACTAATGATGATGATGATAATAGTTAATGGCTACATAGACAATATTTTTGTCTATTGGATCCACTGTTCCTTGGGTTGTACCCCTCAATTATTTTCTCTTCTTAAGCCATTGATGGATCTGATAAAATAAACAATTGATGCTAAAAGAGGGTTGCAAGGCTAAGGAGGGTTATGCATGATGCACCTTCCCACTCCACGTTAGACAACTGATTCAATCCTTGAGTTAAGGGAGGATACCCTAAGTTTGGGATGTAGAATTCCTTAGTTTGTCCCTGTAAGGTTCCTTAGGGATTGATATATGCTTTCATTGACTAGATTTGCAACTAAAACCTATGGTGCATGTAGTGAGTTCTAAATGATGCTAGGGGATTTAAAATGTTATTTTGGGCGGGGAGGAGAAAAATGTCTTTGGGAAACATAAATTAAATGGAACAGAACAATAGGGATGCCCTATTCATAGCTTATTTCCCTGAAATAATAGGAGAAAATCATGCATGAAAAATAATTGTAGATCAACGCATTCAAGGAAAAAAATAGAATTCAACTATGAAGAGAAAAATTAACAACACATATGAGATGTTATTTTCTCAATCCCTGTGCCAAATTTCCCTGATCTTAGTTCCAATTAAAAAAAAAAGGCTCATTTTAGACAATATTTCCTCAAATACTAGTGAAAAATTGCATTCGTATTGGATTCAATTAAAAAATTGTCTCCTTTAAACATAATAACATGAGATATAATTTTCCTTAAAAAAAATAGTGGCAAATTGCATATGTCCTAGCTTCATTTCAATAAAAATCTCACTAAAAATCACAATAAACATCAAGGGGGACACATTGATCTCATCCATGATCCTATTTTCTTTCTTTAAGAGAGGAATCTCTTTGATTTCATTACAATGAGGAGATAGTGGATTGATGGAAGCTTGTTATAATAATAAATCGACATGGTGTGTAGCTTTGATTCATCATTCGAATCCTCTTTATTATTGAGACCTCTCTTTGTTAGATATTCTATTTTACACTCTATGTTTATTGGACATTGGGTTCAATGCACGATGTGAGTTTCATGACATGAACTAACCACCTCCCAAGATTCTAACTATGGATATTGTAGAAAATATTAACACTTGGGGGTTGTGCTCTAACAACAATAATAAGTCCAACAAATTGTATGAGAGCTATAGGTCAATTGTTTGAAACTCATGCAACTCGTGCAGGGGGGGAAGGGGCGATTGTTGGGAATTCACTTCAACACTCCTAATGAGCTTCGTAACATGGACTAACCGCCTCCTTAGATCCTAACTGTGGCAATTGTAGTGGGGATTAACACCTACGGGTTTTAGTCTAACAATAATCGTAAGTCCAACAATATTGAATTTATCAATGTCATTGTGGGAGTCATGAAGAGAAAAATGGAGTCAATTGAATGAGTCAAGATTTGTTCTGGTGGGACCGAACAATAACAGACTAAACAAGAAACTAATGTATATAATAACCAAACAAAAATGATTGAAAGTAGAAGACATTACAAATCACAACCTGCATCAATGTGTACTGAGTCAAAATGTGCTTTTCCATGAATACATGTCAAATGAAGGAACCATGAGTAACTAATTGAACCTTCTCATTCTGGACTAATCTTAGTGCTGTTAAGAACAAGAAACCCTCTCATATTTCGGCTTACAAGTATATATACAAAAATCAAGGATTTTTGGGTTTCTACTGATCATGTTTTAGTTCTAGAAAGATGAAGGTATAATGTGATTGAGGAGACCAGCCATCTTCTTCGCATCTATTGGCTAGAAGAACATGAAGAGACATTGTTGTCACTTTGAACGAATCTTCTTGATACCTTTTGATTGTTTAGAAATTCATCTCACATGTGTTGGAGTCATCAAATTATATAGGGCATGTATGATGAATAAATATTGTATAAGATTCTGTCTGTCAACATAGTCTTTATATCGTTAGATCTATAGCCTTGATTGAGTCAATTTGACTCAGATCAAACCAAGGACTTGAATGGGACTAGGAACTTGCTCAGGGCACCAATAGTTCCCTAGAATGGTTTAAACCTTCCCTGTTATGTCGCAAAGGTCCCAATTTCATGCCTAATCACATTAGTAAAATTCTGCTACAATTTGGTGAGAGGGTATCACTTTCCTTGAGCTAGGATTTATCCTGCTTTGGTCACCTAAGGCAAGGGAATTGTTTGCATTTTTGTGTGGTGTTCTTGATTTCCAACAATGGTGTTGATGGTAAGGGTTTATTGAACATATGTATGGATGTCTTCTATATATTTAAGACTTAAGTTTATCTATTATAAAAGTGGTGGAAAATACAGTCAAATAAAGTCTACATGGATTATAGGATGCAAACCCGTATATGTTGGAATGTGGGGCTTAAAATCATTTTCCCAAACTTTCTCAAGAATAATGCAAGGACAATATCATAAAGTGTTGGTATTCCTATGAAATATAACAAATATTTTCTTCTTAAGATGCAACTACACCTGATCCCAAATTTGAATGAATGAGGAATACGATGCATGTCATTTTGGGATTTTGATTTCTCCCTAGACCGAAGCAACACCTCTCATAATTATTTTTGAATCACACAAAACATATCTTTGATATTGATTTATTTTTCAAATTCTCAGTTTTCATGGTCTATGTTTATTGAACTTGTTGATTGACCTAATTCAATAGGCATTAAGCGATTAAATATATATCATACTTCAAACGTAGTCTATCTTGTTGAATTGTACCGGTGTGCTCAATTATAGCTATGATGAATGTACATGAGACTTTCATCCCATGTTCTCTGATGCTTGTGGTTGTGCATGATAAATAACTATACCACCTTGTGATTTACAACTTTTGTATTTCTTTTGGTTGAGCATGGAACATGATCAGGATAGATAATAGTGCGTCAAGTTGGCGCCATAGTGTTTTATAAAAGGAGTTGAAAAACATGGAATCTTTGTTAGAGATGATTTTAGTCAGTAAGCCATAGTGTTTCCAAACATTCTTGAAGAAAAACTACACAGAATATTGAGTTGTCATGGAATTCTTACAAGGAATGAGGAAAACCCTGTTCAGGAATCTATCAACCACTACCAAGATTGTATCATGTTGTTTTTCGGTAATGGAATATCTAGTCAAGTAGTCCAATGAAATGGATTCCCATGGTTGAATTATAACAGGAAAGGGTGTACACAACCATTTTCATTGATTTAATGGCTTGATGATGTCACGAACCAAACATGTCTTGATATACTTATCGACATCCATCTTGTGTGAAAGACAATATAAATACTTATATAGTAATGTGAGAGTATTTTCCACTCCAAAATTACATGTTTTTTTTTGTAGTGTGCATCCCAAATGAGTGTATGCATGTATTTACATAGAGGTACACAAAGTTGTCCTAGATTATGAAGCAAATTTTACTTCATGTAGTAGTCAAGAAGAATTGACTGACTTATCTATAGTTTTTGATACACTTTAGATAATGCATATCATGCTACGATTTGGATTTCTCACTAGCTCAATACAGCATCTCTCATGCTTATTTGTGAATCGCATAAGCCATATCTTTAGTACTGTGTGATTTTTCAACTTCTTGTTGTTCATGTTCTATCTCGTTCAAAATTTTCAGTTGATTTATTAAGTCAATAGACATCAGGGGATAAAATCCATAACAAACTTCAAACATACTCTTGCCTAAAGAATTGTAGCAGTGTTCTTGATTATAGCTATGATGAATGTATAAGAAACTTTCATCCCATGTTTTGCACTATTTTTGTTTTTCATGCAAGGCAACTCTACCACCAATTATGAACATAACTTTTTTCTATCCATTGGTCTAAGCATGGAATATAATCGACGTAGATAGTTGTGTGTCGAGTTGCTACCATAGTGTTTTCAATAAAGTGTTGATAAATATGCAACGTTTGTTAGATACTAATTTAGTCGGTAAGCCATAATTTTTCCAAACATTCTTAAAGAAGAACTAGACATACTTTTGTATTAACATAGTATTTTTGCAGGGAATGAAAAAAAAAATTAGAGAGCTTATAAACCACTACAAAGATTGTATCATGTTGGGTTTTGGTGAAAGGATATCCAAGAAAGTATTCCAAGGAAATGGATTCCCATGGTTGAATTCGAATGGGAAATGGTGTATACAAGCATTTTCATTGATTTAATGGCTTTATGATGGAACAAACCACAAAAGTCTTGATATACTTGTCGTCATCCGTCTTGAGTGAAGGATAATAAAAATACTTAGGAAGTACTGTGACAGTATTCTACACTTTAAAATGATCTATTGTTTATTTGAAGTATGCATCCTAGATGAGCTTATGTATGTGTTCATCTCTATGTACACAAAGTCACTCCTATCTTGCAAAGACAATTCTCTTTCATGTAGTCATTGAAAACAATAGAAAATTTCTATACCAATGAAACTCCTTAGTTCATGAATGTTTCTTGGAGTCGTCCATTCCATCAAGACTTGTTATCTTTTATGGGTTGATTTGAATTCGTGGTGAGTCGATCACATATCCGAAGTTTGACTTATTTTCCATGTGCATTGAAGTAGGTGTCTCGTAACTTACACATGCATAAAGAACCTTCAATAGTTTCAGTCATTCCCTTGAGAAAGATTATGTTTAAATAGTTGACCAACTTTGAAAACCATGATAGAAATGGAAAACATTAACATCTGCCGAATGTTTTGACAATTTTCATTAGTATTCCACTCGATTTTCTAACTAAAATCCGACAGAAATTGTTGAAATAGTAACTTTGGGTTGCTAAAATTGCATAATCCAGCCATTTTAGTTTTTTTAGATTCCTACTAAAACGTAGAAAAAATCCAAATCTCTAAATATTAGCTTACTCCATTACCATCTATTGAATTTGTATATATAGCTTTAAATTATAAATATCAATTAAAGGTTGGTCAAATCCAAATTGGCTTCTATATATAATTAAAATTATTATAAAACATTACATTTCAAACAAAATCACACAACTAAATTAAAGCAATTGTTGACCATATGACCACCTACTTTTCAATATACAATGGATGGATCTATCTCAATTGGAAATGGCTAAAAACCTTAAATCAATATCACATTCAATGGTTAACCGGGTTGAATAGTTTAAAAATTCTATGAATTGGATAGGAATAGTTTGATTTTTTAGGAACAATTTTAATATAATGTAGTTGGAATTTTTTAAAAATTTAAGTAAATTCCAGTTATCAAATTTTGGAATTTTAAATATGTTAAATATTTTTAAAAGTGACAAACCTATTTTCACCATTAAAATTGAAATTAAAACATAATTATATTTCTATTTTACAAAATAAAAAAAAAACTAACGTTTCCAATTTTTTGAAACCACAAATACAAGTTTGACCATATTGTTTTTGAAATCACAAATGCAAGTTTGACCACATTGTTGAGGTGACCATATTGTTGACCTTAAAACTAGTTTTTTTTTTCACGAGGCAGCTTAAACCTAGCCACCCATTCATTCACCAATCTATTCTTCCCTTTAAATAGAGCCTTGTTGCGCCGAGAGGCGCATTCTACAGCCCGGTATGATGTAGAAGTGTGATTCCGTGCTCAACATGGAAGTGACACATGGCACAATGTCTGCACAATGTCGGCTCATGATAAATATTTATTTAAATCTCCCACAATGTCGGCTCATAATAAATATATATTTGAAGCTACCACAATGTCGGCTTAAACAGTCTTTGATGATCATTCAGGAAGAAGTACCTATGGCAATAACAGTATTTGATGATACAAGTTTGGTTAATAAGTTTTCCAAAAGGTAGCCTGGCGATACAGGTTAGGTTAATAAGTTTTCCAAAAGACAGCCTGGCAGACCTAGAAAACAACTGCGTGAAGGGGACTCAATTGCACTTGCCAAGGAAGAAAATAATGGTAAGAGATGTATGTGATCAGATTAAAAATCAAATAATTCCATGCATGAACAATTCTCAATTTGTAAAGAGATATATCAATCATAATTCAAATAGTCCTACATGACTCTCAAAATTGTTTGAAAGATGACAATATCTAGACTATAGAGAGCAAATTTCATGTAAAAGGAATAAAAAAGAACCAAAATGTAAATGTAGCCGCACTACACTAGTACAGGTGGGTAGATAAACAAAACAAACCACTAATCATTGTTGTAGAGTTGCCCTCTAACATTGATCACTTACCTGGCAGTCAAGCAAGCCAGTAGAAACACCATATATGTGCTCAACCTAGAAACCAACTACTCTATAACCAAGCACCAAACTGAACACAAGCTGTAAAATAACTAGGGACTCCACTGACTTCAAAATGCAAGACTCAACTAACATAGCCCTCAGCCCAAGGTGCAAAATAACCAGGAAGTTGTGAATACCACCCAAGCTGTAAAAACTCTACAACTGTTGTAATTGTCCATGTACCTCACCTCGTACACCAAACTCGGTTGATCCTCGAAAGTTTGCATGGTTTCAATGTTGCAAAAACCAGATAAGTTATTCATTTAAGTGTCAACCTGCATCAACCTAGACGCATGGTCACTATCCATCCTTGGGATTCTCTGGCATTCAATGCCCCATAACCTCTCATTTAAACAAGCAATAGAAGAAGAAAACCACCGGGCGACGAGCAACTATGGAATTGCAAGAACGCATGGTAGTCCATTCCCTTCGAATAAATGCAGCAGTACAACGAGAAAACTCTGAATCCTAGCATATATGTAGGACATATGCCACCTACATTGCATGGTACAACACTCGCCCTGACGATGACAACCTGGTACTAAGGACTGGGACTCGGGAATTCTTACCTCATGACACACAGATCCAATAGATAGACACAAAAATGTTATTTAAATAAACAACTAAATTCAAAATTATTTCAAGTTCTGCCCAAAACTTCAGAACAGACAAAAATGTTCCACAAATTATGTCATTCAGGTACTTCTTCCTGAATGATCATCAAAGAAGTACACTTCAAAAACATAGAGCAATTTCATATTATGTCCGAGGTATGGGAATTCATTGCGCCGGGAGGCGCATTATACAGCCCGGTATGAGGTAGAAGTGTAATTCCGTGCTCAACGTGGAGATGACACGTGTCACATAAAAAAGTCGGCTTATATATCTATATATATATATACAAG
>LPNX010289145.1:19718-84496 GCA_001517045.1 Pseudotsuga menziesii
TAGATCCAGCAAAGCACATTATCTCTTTATCTGCAATCTGCGATTTTCACTTCAAGAGAAATTATATAAATTTGCTTTTCTTCAAACCCTTATTGTAAATTGATTGCTGGATGAAACGTTTTCTTCCCAAAAATGTTGGATATAATTTTGCTTTGCTGGGTAACGTTTTTATTCAAACACTGACTGTAAATTGATTGCTGGATGAAATGTTTTCTTCCCAGAAACGTTGTATGTAAATTGAATGTTGGGAAAAATGCTTTTCCAAAAACGTTGTTTGTAAATTGAATGTTGGGAAAAATGCTTTTCCAAAAACGTTGTTTGTAAATTGAATGTTGGTAAAAATGATTTAAAAAAAATGTTGTCTGTAATTAGTGGTTGCTGGGTAAAACATTTTTCTTGAAACACCAAATGTAAATTGATTGATGGGTGAAAATTTTTCTTCCCAGAAATGTTGTCTGCAATTTTTTGATGACTGTAAATTGTAAAATGATTATTGGGTAAAATCTTTTGTTCCCAAAAACGTTGTCCGTAAAATGAATGCTCTAAAACGTTTTAATAAAAACTTCGAGTGTAAATTGGTTGTTGGGTAAAACATTTTTTCTTTAAACTCTGACTATAAATTGAATGTTGGGTGAAACATTTTCTTCCCAAAAACATCGTCTGTAATTTGAATGTTGGATAAAACATCTTTCCAAGAACGTTGATTTTAAATGGTTGCTGGGTAACACGGTCATCTTCCTCAAAAAGAAAAAAAGTTGTCTGTAATTTTGGTTGCTGGGTAAAACATTTTCTTCCCAAAAAAAAAAGGCATTGACTAAAATTTTGAATGTTGGTAAAATGTTTCCTTCCCAAGAACATCTTAATGTAACATTTTAAAAAATTCGTACTGATAGTGGGAAATTGTCCCCATACACACCAGCTTAGATCCAGTTTTACTTGGCTCTATCATGTGCCGAGAGGGATCAAATATTTCGAGGTGCAAACCCTTTTTTGGAGTGCAATTGTTGAAGCAGGGTTTGCACCTCGAAATATTTGATCCCTCTCGGCGCATGATAGAGCCAGGTAAAGCTGGATCTAAGATGGTGTAATTTCAGTTTCTGTCTCATATGATATGCTGATGTATATTTAGTAAATTTTATAAATTGTATCAATTACTAGGTTGTAGAAATGACTCTCGATGGTATCTTGAACCACCTGTAACCTGGTCCTCACCAATCTGTCGACATTCGTTAATACACTTGGAACATTGGATTCTTGATTATTTCAAAGTCTCCAGAAAAAATGATTTGGCTTAAACAGTCTTTGATGATCATTCAGGAAGAAGTACCTATGGCAATAACAGTCTTTGATGATACAGGTTTGGTTAATAAGTTTTCCAAAAGGCAGCCTGGCGATACAGGTTAGGTTAATAAGTTTTCCAAAAGACAGCCTGGCAGACCTAGAAAACAACTGCGTGAAGGGGACTCAATTGCACTTGCCAAGGAAGAAAATAATGGTAAGAGATGTATGTGATCAGATTAAAAATCAAATAATTTCATGCATGAACAATTCTTTGATGATCATTCAGGAATAAGTACACTTCAAAAACATAGAGCAATTTCATATTATGTCTGAGGTATGGGAATACATGTAATTTCAGTTTCTGTCTCATATGATATGCTGATGCATATTTAGTAAATTTTATAAATTGGATCAATTACTAGGTTGTAGAAATGACTCTCGATGGTATCTTGAACCACCTGTAACCCGGTCCTCACCAATCTGTTGACATTCGTTAATACACTTGGAACGTTGGATTCTTGATTATTTCAAAGTCTCTAGAAAAAATGATTCGGCTTAAACAGTCTTTGATGATCATTTAGGAAGAAGTACCCGTGGCAATAACAGTCTTTGATGATACAGGTTTGGTTAATAAGTTTTCCAAAAGGCATCCTGGCGATACAGGTTAGGTTAATAAGTTTTCCAAAAGACAGCCTGGCAGACCTAGAAAACAACTGCGTGAAGGGGACTCAATTGCACTTTCCAAGGAAGAAAATAATGGTAAGAGATGTATGTGATCAGATTAAAAATCAAATAATTCCATGCATGAACAATTCTTTGATGATCATTCAGGAAGAAGTACACTTCAAAAACATAGAGCAATTTCATATTATGTCCGAGGTATGGGAATTCATGTAATTTCAGTTTCTGTCTCATATGATATGCTGATGCATATTTAGTAAATTTTATAAATTGTATCAATTACTAGGTTGTAGATATGACTCTCGATGGTATCTTGAACCACCTGTAACTCCATCCTCACCAATCTGTCGACATTCATTAATACACTTGGAACGTTGGATTCTTGATTATTTCAAAGTCTCCAGAAAAAATGATTCAGCTTAAACAATCTTTGATGATCATTCAGGAAGAAGTACCTGTGGCAATAATAGTATTTGATGATACAGGTTTGGTTAATAAGTTTTCCAAAAGGCAGCCTGGCAATACAGGTTAGGTTAATAAGTTTTCCAAAAGACAGCCTGGCAAACCTAGAAAACAACTGCGTGAAGGGGACTCAATTGCACTTGCCAAGGAAGAAAATAATGGTAAGAGATGTATGTGATCAGATTAAAAATCAAATAATTCCATGCATGAACAATTCTCAATTTGTAAAGAGATATATCGAAATAGTACTGGAAATTGTTATCGGGAAAAGGAAGAAATTATCAAATGTTTATCCTACGTGTGCATTCAAATGCCCAAATTCATCAATGATTATTCGAGAGAGTGAAAGAGTAAAGTTGAATCTAGGATGAAAAATTTACCCCAAAAGTTAGATTTCATGAGCCGACTCTAGATTGCCACTTCGTTTTAACCAATGCCAAACAAGAGATGGTCATCGTCCCCAGGACCATCACCCACAACTGCAACCAGCTTTACCCAGCTTTATCATGGGCCGAGAGGGATCAAATATTTCGAGGTGCAAACCCTGCTTCAACAATTGCACTCCAAAAAGGGTTTGCACCTCGAAATATTTGATCCCTCTCGGCGCATGATAGAGCTGGGTAAAGCTGGATCTAAGCTGGTGTCATAATCCTGGTTTGTCATAGAAAGACATGCGCTAGTCTTTCCAACTCAGATGACTGAAACTAAGAGACAATCAAACTGTCCAAAAATTTCCTTAGCATTGAGTCTTCCACTTTGACTCCTACATACCACAGAGATTTAATGCCTGCCAGTGCATTTTTTCATCTCTTCCAAATCCAGCGAGAGGAGGGATAATGCAGACGTGAAAAACTGCTCTGCCATAACAAACTACTTGTTACCTAGGGCATAACAAGTACGAATGTAGGAGTCAGAGTTGCAGAAATTGGATTTCCTGGACAAATTGACCCAGGCTGAGTGGCTGACTGTTATATGAGAGATTTGAACGCTTCTACCTGAGTGGATCAGATCCATCGATTTTTCCTCCTTGTTTTCTTAATGTGCAATGCTACGAAAGAGGCATAGTTGCACAGATATGTCTTCCCTTGTTATCAACCAACCAGGGATGGAAATACAAATGGGGTGTTAGTTAAAGGGATTAATCCAATATTTGATGAAATCGACAATCATAATCCTTGTTGGTTTATGAAGGATTTCAACGCTTCTATTTGATTGGATCTGCTCCATCTATTTATCCTCCTTCTTGTTTTACTGTGCAATGCTAATAAACACACATAGTTGCACATATCTTTCTTCCCTTGTTATCAACCAATCCGTAAACAAAACCTCAATTTTAAAAACCAACCTACTCTGAAACACAACCTTCACATATTTTTGTTCAATTCCTTCACCCACTAAGGATAGAGGGATAATCATGTCCGATAATCACATGCATTTCCTTTTCAAGGTTGTCTGGCCTCAGCGTGATTACATGAGTCCCATAACATTTTGTATCGTGGGATGTTCCATTCAAAATGCAAATAAATAGCTGTCAAGGATAAACGAAAATAGTTGTACTATTTTTGTTCCATTAAATAACACAGCCTCTTGATTCTTGCATTTCCATGCCTATATTTTTCATACAAAAATAAAATATATGGCCGAGTCTTTCATGATATTGCATTTCAACAAGAAGAACAAGAAGGATTGACAAACCAGTAACAGTTGTAAATATCGAAAAATTTGGAAATTTCCTACAAAAATTCGCTGAGCATTCAGTCTCAAACATTGTACATATGGCAGATAATTACATCCTTTCAGCTGAACCAATAACATGTTACCTTGCTCTCTTCGCACAATGGAACGTCCCTCTGCTCTCTACGAGTCGTTCGAGATAGAGAGAAACGATGAGGAGCTCAACGTTGATGATGGACGGGGCCATGCACGTCACAAGAAGTTGGTACACTCCAAAGGCCAAAGCATGAGACCATTTTTGAAGATATCCAATAATGAATTGCAGTGTTGGGTAGTCAATTTGCACACTAGGTGTCTGGATCTCCCGTATGCACCCTATTTTATTAAAGAACTAAGCTCCCTCTAAGTGCTTTATCTGTTGATCTTTGGTTGCTCAAGCTTCTAACTTTCTCAAGACCCTGGTTGCTCATTCCTTGCCCGTCTATTGATTTCAACCACCCTGAGATCTCCTGTTTAATAAAGACCGCCTTTTTACAGACCAACACAGCCTCTTACCTACCAGGTTAGAGTATGTGATCCCTAGGTAAACACATCATGGTCGGACTCACTCACATCAATGAAGGTGTTGCTCACTCACTCTGACTACAGGGCCTTATGTCTTACAAACAGAACCACCGAAAAAACCGGAGCGCTATGTATAACGAATAAGAGCGGAGCGAGATAGATCAAGTCAATAACAATAGGAACACGAATCAATAAGATCTCTTTAGCATTCTAGCCATTTTATTCTTTGTTTATGTTTCTAAACAAGTATAATACTAGAAACATAGTACTAATATTCCTCGATGATACTTGTTTAGAAACATAAACAGAAAATAAAATGACTAGATACTTGTTTTTTAATAGAATAGGATGCATATTCATTATTGGATATCTTCAAGACGCCTAGCTTGCGAAATTGACTTGACTTTCCAATGCTGCAATTCATTATTGGATATCTTCAAAAATGGTCTCAAGCGTCTGGTCTCCAGCCTTTTCCTCTGGAGCGTACCAACTTCTCTTTACGTGCATGGCCTTCCTAGATCATCAACGTTGAGCTTTGTAACAAATTCTCTGGACACTGATCGGGCCTCGGCCCTGGTCGTTTTTTTCTATCTCGAACGGCTCGCAGAGAGCAGAGGGGAGTTCCATTGTGCGAAGAGAGCAAGGTAAGGTTGCCAACTTATGTTCTTGGTCAGGTGAAATGGTTGTAATTATCTGCGGGATGTACAATGTCTGAGACTGAATGCTCAATGAATTTTTCCACGATTTTTCCAATTTTTCCGATATATTTCCCACTGTTACTGGTTTTTCAATCCTTCTTGTTTTCTTTTTGAAATGCAACGCCATGAAATACTTGACCATATCTTTTCTTTCTTTATGAAAAATAAAGGCATGGAAATGCAAGAATCAAGAGGCTGTGCTATTTATAAGAATGAATTCGTGGGGAAGGAATTGAAGAAAACTAGTACAGCTATTTTTGTTTGACCTTGCCCATGTCTTTGCTTCCCTTATGACTGAAACAATTGAAGGTTCTTTATGCATGTGTAAGTTACGAGACACCTACTTCAATGCACATGGAAAATAACTCAATCAATGTTAAGTAAGCCTTTTAGTATTTGGTTTGTATGCCTAATAACATGACTTAAAATATTATTTCATTATTTGTTGGGGAAAATTGTATATTATATTTATAGGTGTTTATATTTTGGAATTTGGAGTGGACTATTAGGTATGATTTTTTTTATATTGAATAAAGATGAGACAAGTGTACTCTTGAAATTGATTTTATGGGCATAGTTCTAAATTCGAAATAAAAAATTATATAAAAAAAGAAATAAGTGCTATTTTGCAATGAAGAGTGTCAAATACTTGGGATATGTGATCAACTCACCACGAATTCAAATCAACCCATAAAAGATAAAAGTATTGGGGGAATGGAGTACTCCAAGAAACATTCTTGAGCTAAAAAGTTTCCTTGGTACAGAAATTTTCTATTATTTTCAACGACTACATGAAAGAGAATTTTCTTTGCAAGATAGGACAACTTTGTGTACATATAGATGAACACATACATAAGCTCATTTGGGATGCATACTTCAAATAAACAATAGATCATTTTAAAGTGTAGAATACTGTCAGAGTACTTCCTAAGTATTTTTGTTATCCTTCACTCAAGACGGATGACGACAAGCATATCAAGTCTTTTGTGGTTTGTTCCATCATAAAGCCATTGAATCAACGAAAATGCTTGTATACACCCTTTCCCATTCGAATTCAACCATGGGAATCCATTTCCTTGGAATACTTTCTTGGATATCCTTTCACCAAAACCCAACATGATACAATCTTTGTAGTGGTTTATAAGCTCTCTAAAATTGTTTTTTTTCATTCCATGCAAAAAGACTATGATAATACAAAAGTATGCTTAGTTCTTCTTTAAGAATGTTTGGAAAAATTATGGCTTACCGACTAAAATAGTATCTAACAAACATTCCATATTTATCAGCACTTTATTGAAAAGACTATGGTAGCAACTCGACACACAACTATTTACGTCGATTATATTCCATGCTTAGACAAATGTATAGAAAAAACTTGTGTTCATAATTGGTGGTAGAGTTGCTTTGCATGAAAAACAAAAACAATGCAAAACATGGGATGAAAGTTTCTTATACATTCATCATAGCTATAATCAAGAACACTGGTACAATTCTCTAGGAAAGAGTATGTTTGAAGTCTGTTATGGATTTCATCCCTTGATGTCTATTGCCTTAATAAATCAACTGAAAAGTTTGAATGAGATAGAACATGAACAACAAGAAGTTGAAAAATCACACAATGCTAAATATATGGCTTATGCGATTCACAAATAAGCATGAGAGATGTTGTATTGAGCTAGAGAGAAATTCAAATCGTAGCATGATATGCATTATCTGAAGTGCATCAAAAACTCTAGATACGTCAGTCAATTCTTATTGACTACTAAATGAAGTAAAATTTGCTTGATAAGCTAGGACAACTTTGTGTACCTCTATGTAAATACATGCACACTCATTTGGGATGCACACTACAAAAAAAAACATGTAATTTTGGAGTGCAAAATACTCTCACATTACTCTATAAGTATTTATATTGTCTTTCACACAAGATGGATGTCGATAAGTATATCAAGTCATCTGTGGTTTGTGACATCATCAAGCCATTAAATCAATGAAAATGGTTGTGTACACCCTTTCCCGTTATAACTCAACCATGGGAATCCATTTCATTGGACTACCTGACTAGATATCCCAACACCAAAAAGCAACATGATACAATCTTGGAAGTGGTTGATAGATTCCCAAAATGGGCTTTCCTCATTCCTTGTAAGAATACTATGACAACACAATATTCTGTGTAGGTTTTATTCAAGCATGTTTTGAAGCACTATGGCTTACTGACTACAATCATCTCTAACTAAGATTCCATGTTTGTCAACACCTTATATAAAACACTATGGCACCAACTCAAAACACTATTGTCTATCCTGATCATGTTCCATGCTCAGCCAATAGAAATACAAAAGTTGTAAATCACAAGGTGGTACAGTTATTTATCATGCACAACCACAAGCATCACAGAACATGGGATGAAAGTCTCATGTACATTCATCATAGCTATAATTGAGCACATCCATACAATTCAACAAGATAGACTACGTTTGAAGTATGTTATATATTTAATCGCTTAACACCTATTGAATTAGGTCAATCAACAAGTTCGATAAACATAGACCACGAAAACTGAGAATTTGAAAAATAAATCAATTTCAAAAATATGTTTTGTGTGATTCAAAAATGATCATGAGAGGTGTTGCTTTGGTCTAGTGAGAAATCCAAATCCCAAAATGACATGCATCGTATTCCTCATTCATTCGAATTTGGGATCAGATGTAGTTGCATCTTAAGAAGAAAATATTTTTCAGATTTCATAGGAATACCAACACTTTACGATATGGTCCTTGCATTATTCTTGAGAAAGTTCGGGAAAATGACTTTAAGCTCCACATTCCAACATATATGATTTTGCATCCTATAATCAATGTAGACTTCATTTGACTGTATTTTCCACCACTTTTATTATAGATAAACTTAAGTCTTAAATATCTAGAAGACATCCATACATATGTTCAATAACACCTTACCATCAATACCATTGTTGGAAATCAAGAACACCACACAAAAATGCAAACAATTTCCTTGTCTTAGGTGACCAAAGCAGGATAAATCCTAGCTCAAGGAAAGTGATATCCTCTCACCAAATTGAAGCAGAATTTTACTAATGTGATTAGGCATGAAATTGGGACCTTTGCGACATAACATGTAAGGTTTAATCAATTCTAGGGCTCTATTGTGGCCCTCAACAAGTTCCTAGTCCCATTCAACTCCTTGGTTTGATCTGAGTCAAATTGAGTCAGTAGATCCTACAGATCTAACGATATATAGACTATGTTGACGGACACAATCTTATACAATATTTATTCATCATACATGCCCTATTTAATTTGATGACTCCAACGCATGTGAGATGAAGTTCTAAACAATCAAAAGGAATCAAGAAGATTCGTTCAATGTGACAACAATGTCTCTTCATGTTCTTCTAGCCAATAGATGCAAAGAAGATGGTTGGTCTCCTCAATCACATTATACCTTCATCTTTCTAGAACTAAAACATGATCAGTAGAAACCCAAGAATTCCTCATATTTGTATATATACTTGTAAGCCTAATATGAGAGGGTTTCTTGTTCTTAACTACACTAAGATGAGTCCTGAAAGAGAAGGGTCGATTAGTTACTCGTGGTTGCTTCATTTGACATCTATTCATGCAACAGCATATTTTTACTCAGTACGCATTGATACGGGTTGGTTGATGGACTTAAGAGACTTATGACACATAGATGACTACTTAAAAAAAACATGAACTTTCACCATTGGGGTTTCTCCATTATTAATTATTGACTTTAATTTTCATGTGATTTGTAATGTCTTCTACTTTCAATAATTTTTGTTTGGTTATTATATACATTGGTCTCTTGTTCAGTCTATTATTGTTCACTCCCACCAGAACAAATCTTGACTCATTCAATTGACTCCATTTTTCTCTTGTTGACTCCCTCGATGACATTGATAAAGTCAATAATCTTGGACTTACGATGATTGTTAGACTATAACCCCCAGGTGTTAATCTCCACTACAATCGCCAGATTTAGGATCTAAGGAGGCAGTTAGTCCATGTTACGAAACTCTTTGGGAGTGTTGAACTGAATTCCCAACAATCACCACCCCCCCCACGCGAGTTGTGTCAGTTTCGAACAATTGACCTATAGCTCTCATACAATTTGTTGGACTTATTATTGTTGTTAGAACAAAATCCCCACATGTTAATATTTTCTACAATATCCATAGTTAGGATCTCGAGAGGTGGTTAATTCATGTCATGAAACTCACACTACGTGTTGAACCCAATGTCCAATAAACATAGAGTGTAAAATATAATATCTAACAAAGAGAGGTCTCAATAATAAGGAGGGTTCAAATGATGAATCAAGGCTACTCACCATGTCAATTTATTATCATAACAAGCTTCCATCAATCCACTATCTCCTCATTATAATGAAATCAAAGAGATTCCTCTCTTAGAGAAAGACAATAGGATCATGGACGAGATCAATGAGTCCCCCTTGATGTTTATCGTGTTTTTTCATGATATTTTTATTGAATTGAAGCTACGACATATGCGATTTGCCACTATTTTTTTAGGAAAATTATATCTCGTGTTATTATGTTTAAAGGAGACAAATTTTTAATCGAATTCAATACGAATGCAAATTTTATTACTAGTATTTGAGGAAATATTGTCTAAAATGATCCTTTTTTTTAATTGAAACTAGGACCAGGGAAATTTGGCACAAGGATTGAGAAAATAACATCTCATATGTGTTGTTTATTTTTCTCTTCACAGTTGAATGCTATTTTTTTCCTTGAATGCATTGATCTACAGTTATTGTTCATGCATGATTTTCTCCTATTCTTTCAAGGAAATAAGCTATGAATAGGGCATCCCTATTGTTCTGTTCCATTTAATTTATTTTTCCCAAAGACATTTTCCTCCTCCCCACCCAAAATAACATTTCAAATCCCCCAGCATCATTTAGAACTCACTACATGCACCATAGGTTTTAGTTGCAAATGTAGTCAATGAAAGCATATATCAATCCCTAAGGAACCTTACGGGGACAAACTAAGGAATTCTACATCCCAAACTTAGGGTATCCTCCCTTAACTCAAGGATTGAATCAATTGTCTAAAGTGGAGTGGGAAGGTGCATCATGCATAACCCTCCTTAGCCTTGCAACCCTCTTTGAGCATCAATTGTTTATTTTATGAGATCCATCCATGCCTTAAGAAGAGAAAATAATTGAGGGGTACAACCCGAGGAACAATGGATCCAATAGACAAAAATATGGTCTATGTAGCCATTAACTCTCATCATCATCATCATCATTAGATATTGAAAATAATAATAATAATAAAATTAACAAATTTTAAAATATAAAAAAAAAATTAAATTAACATATTGTGTTTATGATGTAATAACATATTTATTTATAAACAAAATTATAAATAGATTGATTGATGGTTGAAAATCTTAAAAAAATCTTAGAATAACATAAATTATTTACAGAGATTGAATAATTTGGGTGCCACCATGGTGTATTTGACGGTACTAAATCTATTTATGAATTTATAAATACAATTTGAACACTTATAAATTTGGATTTTTTGAAAACACCGAAACTCACAATAAAATAAAAAACATAGAATAAATCAACTAATCTCATTAAAAATATATAGAATTCATTGGCATAACTTGGTTCATTTATTTTCATTGCATTAAAACAATTCATCACTGTTCTCTTCTCATTATTATAGTCCACCTAAAGAGAGCACATCATCAAGAAAAAACATATAATTAATATGTCATGGTAATGGTCCAAACACTCTATGGAGGAATTCATGCCTCCAACTCTCCCTTTATGTTTTGTCATTTAAACAATATTTTCTACAACATATGACATATTTGATATAAATATTTAAAGCATTAAAATATCTAAAAATAATTAATGGCATATTACATACAGTATTTCAATTTTTAACTCTATTAAAATATTGTAAATACATGAAGAAATCCATTAACCCAACTAAAACCCTTCAAATCCATCATTGTCTCAACTAGGAACTTAGTCACTATAGTAGCAAATATATATAAAATAAGACAATCAAAATACAATGTTTGATATAAAACTTTCACATCATTAATTCAATTAATAAAAATTTTAAACATCAAGAGATGCATAAACCCAACCAAAAGCCTTTTCACAATATATATCATATCTTCGTTGAATAGCCTATGTTCTTCCTTCCTATTCCTAGTAATGGTCCAAACACTCTATAGAGGAATTCATGCCTCCAACTCTCAGTTTATGTTTTGTCATTTAAACAATATTTTCTACAACATATGATATATTTGATATAAATATTTAAATCATTAAAATATCTAAAAACAATTAATGGCATATTACATACAATATTTTAATTTTTAACTCTATTAAAATATTGTAAATACATGAAGAAATCCATTAACCCAACTAAAACCCTTCAAATCCATCATTGTTTCAACTAGAAACTTAGTCAGTATAGTAGCAAATATATATAAAAGAAGACAATCAAAATACAATGTTTGATATAAAACTTTCACATCATTAATTCAATTAATAAAAATTTTAAACACGAAGAGATGCATAAACCCAACTAAAAGCCTTTTCATAATATATATCATATCTTCGTTGAATAGCCTATGTTCTTCCTTCCTATTCCTGATGTTGATTGGCATTGTATCCCTTCAAATATGGAGGTAGATTATTGAAGATAAAGAGAGATGTTATAAGTGGTTAGCTAGTAGAGAAGAAAATGATAATGGAATCTTTTTCATAAAACAAATTAGAGTCTAATTAAATTTTAAAAACATTGATTTAATAGAAATGAAAAACTAACAAAATGGATGATGATTGCATTGAGAGGAGTGAGGTGGTCGATAGCCCAATACTAGGGAGATGATGTGGCTTAAGGTAATATACCACAAGGTAATAAAGAAAATAAAAATAATCATGTCGCTCATAAAATAAAAAAATTATGAAAAGTAATTTAAAAAATGCACGTCAGTCTATAAGAGGGATCAAATATTTTTACTATAATTTTTTTCTAATTTACATCTCAAAAAAGTTGCATTCCTCCACACAAGATATTTTGTGCATTTGAGTTTAACATAAATCTATGTTGGTAATAAAATAAATGAATTTATATTCATGTTAACTTTATAAAATACTATTAATCAAATATCTTAAAATTTAAACTCTAAAGACATATAATTGACCAACTTATCCAATAAATCCTATAGCATATAGTTGGTCACTCTTCTCCTTTTACATCTTGCACAAGAATCTAGAATTTTTCGAAACAAATAACAAACGACCAAAGAGGTTTAGTTTCCAATCTATTGGATGTAGGAGTATTTAGAGTGAAAAACCCAATGGGAAATAATTTTTTAGACTTAAACTTTTATTGTGCCATTTGAGCAATGCCATGAAAGAGTAGTGCATGTCTTTTCTTTCCTTATTACCAATGAGGAGGTTCCAGTTCTAGAGGGAGATGGGGCAAAGGCCTTACATAAAAATAGGTTGGTTTTGGAAAAGAGGATCATTGTTGATTCTATCAAGGATCACCTCATACCACAGGTATCCTCCGTAAATACACCTAAATCTATGTTTGATGCCCTAACCAAATTGTTTGAAGGGAAGAACATAAACCGGAAGATGACTTTGAGAAACCAACTAAAGAATGTGAAGATTCAGAATGCAGAAACAATCCAGTATTACTTCACAAGAGTTTCTCAGATCAAGGAACAACTGGAAGCAGTAGATGAAGAAGTGGAAAATGCAGAGATTGTAATGACCACCTTGAATGGTCTCCCTAGCTCATGGGACTCCTTTATTCAAGGGATCTGTGCTAGAAAGAAGTTAGTCAAGTTCAGCATACTATGGGAAGAGTGCTGTCAAGAAGAAGCTCAGATAGCAGCTCGAGAAGAGAAGATGGGAAGTGAAGATCAAGCTCTCATGGTACACTCCAAGAAAATCAAAAGAAGATCTCATCACCCTAGAGGTAAGCACTCTCACAAAGATAACACTAGAAAAGATTTGTCTAAAATCAGATGTTATACATGTGATGAAGTACGACACTTTGCAAGAAATTGTCCTAAAAGATAGAATAAGAAAAAGAGCAACAAAAGAACACATCATGCTCATGCTGCAAAGGATGATGAACCATCCAAGAAAAGAATCAGATATGAAAGTGAAGATTCTTCAAGCGAGGAAGAATATGTTTTGATTTTCTCTCTCATAGGAAACATCACTCATGGAAGCAATGATTGGCTCATAGATAGCTCATAGATAGCACGGCTTCCAAACATATGACAAGATTCAAGGAATCCCTTGTGAGACTATCAGAACATGAATCACCTCACAAGGTGAAGCTAGGAGATGACTACCAATATCCAATAAAAGGTAGTGGGGAATCCTCCTATAAGCTAAACTCTGGAGAGTCTATGACAATGAAGGAAGTATTGTTTGTACCAGGACTCAAGAAGAAACTCCTCTCCATATCTGCATTAGATGCAAAAGGAATGAGAGTTGCATTCATAGATGGTCAAGTCATCATGTGGACAAAAAGAAAGACTATCGATGATGCAGTAGTGATTGGGGAACAAGAAGGAGGATTGTACAAGTTGAAGAGCCATCCAGAACAAGCCTTGGTCCATGACACAGTAGATCCAAATGAACTTTGGCCTAGAAGACTTGCACATGTACATTACAGAGCACTACCTCTTGCAAGAAAAGTTGTTGAAGGTCTTCTAGAAATACAAGCAAAACATGATGGGGTCTGCAAAGGATGTGCGAAATGAAAGAATACAAAGAACACATTTCCAAGTAGAGAAAGCAAAGCAAAAGGAACCTTGGAAGTCATCCACTCCGATGTATGTGGTCCTATGTCATCAAGATCACTAAGTGGGTATGTATATTATGTTTCTTTTATTGATGACTTTTCTAGGAAGACATGGATTTACTTGATGAAGAACAAAGACGAAGTATTCAGTAAGTTCAAGGAATTCAAATCCTTGATTGAGAATCACACTGAAAAGAAGATCAAGACCTTTCGATCAGATAATGGTGAAGAATTCATTTTGAATGAATTCAAAGAGCTATGCAAAGACTCAGGGATTAAGAGGGAGTTGTCTACTCCTTATAATCCATAATAGAATGGGATTGCAGAAAGGAAGAATAGAACTATCATGGAAGCTACAAGAGCAATGCTTCATGATCAAGATCTTCCTATGCATCTTTGGGCAGAAGCTGCCAGAACAACGGTTTTATGTACAGAACCGTACTCCACACAGAGTACTCGAGAACAAGACTCCTGAAGAAGTCTTCTCTGCCAAGAAACTAGAAGTCATCCATCTCAGAATATTCAGCTGTCCAGTGTACATACACATTCCAAAAGAGAAGAGGACTAAATTATATCCTTCAGGAAAGAAGGGTATATTTGTGGGATACTCTGAAAGCTCGAAGGCTTACAGAATATACTTCCCAAGATTCAAGAAGATTGACATCAGTAGGGATGTGACGTTTGATGAAGACACAGCTTACAACAAATCCAAAAAGAAACCTACTGAAGAATCTAAAGAAGTAGAAGAACCCAGAATTCATGATACAACCATGATTGAAGAAGCTCAAGAAGAAGATTGAGAATTTGAAGAACCACAAAGACCTCTAGATCCACCTCCAAAGAAGAATCCTCATAAGAGGAAACCTGCTTGGGTACAAGAAGTTATCCAAGGTGCAGAAAGATGTGGGGTTCCAGAAGAGAATCACAGAGAAAGAAAAAGGACCAGATCCTACTCCAGGTATGTAGCATTACTATGTGATTTCATCGATAAAGAACCTTCCAATTATGAAGAAGCGGCATAACGAAAAGAATGGAAGGATGCTATGATCGAAGAATATCAATCGATCATGAAGAAAGATGTTTGGGATGTTGTCCCAAGACCAAAAGGGAAGTCAGTTGTAACTTTCAAATGGATATACAAGATCAAGCATGTTGCAGAAGGTAGCATAGAGAAATATAAAGCAAGATTTGTCGCTCGGGGTTTCTCCCAGAAAGAAGGAATAGATTATGAAGAAACCTTTGCACCTGTAGCCAACTACACTTCCATCAGATTAGCACTTTCTCTGGTTGTAGTGATGAAATGGAAGATACACAAAATGGATTTCAAGACTACTTTCTTGAATGGTGTATTAGAAGAGGAAGTGTATGTAGAGCAGCCACTCGGTTTTGAAACACATGACAGAGAGTCTCATGTATGTAGATTGTAGAAAGCCCTGTACGGTTTGAAACAGGCACCCAGGACATGGTACGACAAAATTTATAGCTTTCTATTTAGTTTGGGCTTTACCAAGAGTAAAGCAGATTCCAACCTTTACTACAATGTTGAAGATGGCAACCTAGTGACGCTCCTACTATATGTAGATGATCTGTTTGTGACAGGTATGGATGGGTTGATTGCTGATATGAAGAGAAATCTTGCTGCCGAGTTCAAAATGAAGGACTTGGGTATGATGCATTATTTTCTAGGCATGGAGGTGTGGTAAAGTATAGATGGAATCTTCCTTGGACAAGGGAAATATGTAGTAGTGATCATGAAGAGGTTTGGGATGATGGACAACAAATCCATGGCCACACCTATGGCATCAAACCTAAAGATATTGAGTGATACTTCATCAGATTCGGTTGATGCCACGATGTGTCGCCAGATGATTGGGTCGTTGATGTACCTGACGAGCATGAGACCAGATATTTGCTTTGCTATGAACACCTTGAGCTAGTTTCTGACAGATCCGAGACATGCTCACCTAATTGCTGCGAAGCATATTTTGAGGTACCTAAGAGGTACAATTGATTATGGGCTCAAGTAAGATGCGAATCACAAGATTAACCTAGAGGGTTATGTTGATTCATTTTGGGCAGGCAGTGCCATCGATAGGCAGAGCACTTCAGGGTGTTGCTTCAGTATGGGATCAGGTGTGATCTCTTGGTTTAGTAGGAAGCAATCCTGTGTGGCACTGAGTACAGTTGAAGCAGAGTATGTCACAGCTTGTTCAGCTAGTTGTGAGGCAGTATGGCTGAGGAAGCTATTGTCTACTTTATTTGATCTCCAGTTGGATGCTACTTGTATACATTGTGACAACCAGAGTTGTGTGAAGTTGTCAGAGAATCTAGTGTTCCATGACAAGTCAAAGCATATCGAGATCAAGTATCACTATATCAGGGATATGGTGTAGAGGGGAGCAGTGAAGCTCCAGTATGTTGCGACAGACGATCAGATATATGATGTGTTGATGAAGCCATTGGCTAGAGTGAAGTTTGAGTACTTTAGGGAGAAGCTTGGTGTTCTCCAGATCGAGGTCCCTTCCAAAGGGAAGTGACGAGTCCGGAAGCCATTCTGATGAGTACGTCAGATATAAGGGCTGAGCCATTCTGTCATGGTGAGAGGATTTGGTTCCTTCCATGTCAAATATGAGTGTTGAGCCATTCTAATGTGACTGTAGGATTGGTTCTTACATGATGAGATATAAGTGCTTAATTCCTTTCTTGGAATGGAGGCACCTGGTCAGTTACCAAGAATACTCAATTTGGGACTGAGAGCCATTCTGACGAGTAGGTAAGATGTAAGGGCTAATCCATTTTGTCATGGTTAAAGGGTTATGTTCCTTCCATGTTAGATGTGAGTGCTGGCCATTCTGAGAAGCAGGTTAGATGTAAGGGAAAATGCCATTCTCTAGGAGAATGGAGGCACCTGGCCAGTTACCAGGTAGCTGAGTTCGGGACTGGGGGGCATTCTGATGTGATTTTAGGATTGGTTCCTAAGAGATCAAATGTGAGTGCATGCCTTTCTGACGAGTAGGTCAGATGTAAGTGCTGGCCATTCTGATGAGTAGGTCAGATGTAAGGGCAACTGCCATTATCCAGGAGAATGGAAGCACCTGATCAGTTACCGGGTAGCTTAGTCTGGGACTGGGGACCATTCTGATGTGACTGTAGGATTGGTTCCTACAAGATCAAATGTGAGTGCATGTCTTTTTGATGAGTAGGTCAGATGTAAGTGCTGAACTTTTTGATAGATGATAGTAGTTGTGTCCTATCATGCTGAGCCTTTCTGATGTGATTGTAGGATTGGTTCCTACATGATCAGATGTGAGTGCTGGGCATGCCTTTCTAACGAGTAGGTTAGATGTAAGTGCTGGGAGGGCAATTCTGACAAGTAGGTTAGATATAAGCACTGAAGAAGACCTACATGGTGGCTAGGCCTCAACTAGCATGAAAAAGGGCTGGCTCTATAGAAATTCCTATGACGAGAAGAATCATGAGATAGCATAGATGATGATGACCCATTAATGATCCAAATCAAGCTATGATTTAGATCCAGTTATGATGTCTCTGAGATGATCCAGATCCAGCAATGATGATCTAGATCCAGTGATGATCCAGATCCAGTGATGATCCAGATCTAATGATGATATCCAGTGATGATCTAGATCGAGTGATGATCCAGATCCAGTGATGATCCAGATCCAGTGATGGTGATCTAGATCCAGTGATGATCCAGATCCAAAAATGAAACCTATGGACTGATGCAGGACTCGTCAATGGTGGTCTTGGAGTTATACAACAAATTGTATATAACCCTGGAAGTTCGCCTCCAGAACCACCCACGTATGTTTTAATAAAATTCGATAATTATGTGGGGGTACCATGGGATGAATCATTTCCTCAAGTGGTTCCTATTACATCTATCGAAAGAGGTAATAAAAAACAACTTCCATTGAAACTCGCTTGGGGTTTAAAAATCCATAAGTCACAAGGATTGACATTGGACAAAGCTACTATTAATATTGGAAAGCAAGAGAGACAGGGTATGAAATCTACAGCAATATCTTGAGTTAAATATTTGGCAGGTCTACGATTTCAACCTCCCTTCTCATTTGATCGATATGAGAAGATGTAAAAATTGTTGGGTGTGAAGATAAGAAAAGATGAAGAAGATAGATTGAGAATGATCATGATGTGAACCCTATTTTCATTTATTTAATCCTTAAAAAATTATTGTCTCTATTTTCCAGTTTAACAATTTATTCAATCCTTATTACTTATTACTTACATTGAGATAATCATGGAAATTCTATCTGTGTTTTCAACTTATCCTGTTCCTTACAATGTTGATCAAACTCCAGTTTTGTGTCACCGCCCATTACTGAAACCAGCATAGATCCAAATCCTAGTCTCTATCAAGCGTCGAGAGGGATCAAATCTCCCGAGGTGAAAACCTCTTCTCAGGTATTGTACTCAAGGAGGTTTCCACCTCGAGAGATTTGATCCCTCTCGGCGCTTGATAGAGCCTAGGATTTGGATCTAGGCTGGTGATAACCACATCTATAACTATATTAAATTATATTTAAATAAAAACTAAAAAATATAAAAATGTTATAAATAGGTTGGACAACATTTAGCCCATTACAAAAATAAATAAAGGAAATCGAAAATGTTGTGTTTCTTTTAAATAATTATAACCTCAATATAAGTGTATGAATGCCAAAAAGTATGATATAATTTATATTTAAAACTATATAAAACTAGAGTGAATTTAAATTCCTGTAATAATAAGTTGTGTATAAAGAAAAAAGCAACACTTCCTACAAGATATTCTTAACTGAACTTTACTCAGTAAAATTTGATAGACTGAAAAGCATTGATACAAAGAATAACAACTCCATATACTAACTTTGGATAATAATAAATAATGGTTAAGCTTAGTTAAAATGAGTTAAAAATGAAGAAGAAAATATGAACTAGCTGTACACAAAATGGTTTGAATAGTAAGTTAGAGAAAGGAAAAGGTACCCAATAGATAAAAATGGGGTGAAAAGTTATGTAGGACAATTCTACAAGAAATAAAAATGTAGAAAATAAGGTAAAAGTAAACAACAATACTATGTAAATAAATTCAATAAATAAGAGGAAATCAAAGTGTAAAACTATTTAAAGCTTAGAGCTATCTAATCTTGTAACAAAATTCCTTTTGACTATCAAAATCTTACAAGACAAAAACTTACAATTCTCTTCAATCGAGAAAGTTGATTTTTTTTTTTATGATTTGGAGTAAGTCAAAATTTGGGCAATAGTCCTTTTGGCATTGTCCACCATGCATGGACATGTGTCATGGTAAAACTCTTCTTAAAATTAAATTTTGGTAGCATTTTTATCAAATTCGCATATAAAACATGGACTTACTCCCTTGAGATTTAACATCCGATGGACTGAAAAAATAGGAAACAACACCAGTATGGGAAATTGAGAGGCTGAAATTAAGGAATAGTTTCCCTTGTGCAACATAGGCGTAAATAAAGGAGAGGTCAATTTTACATTTACCTGGAAATTAACATTTCAGGATGACCTAGTGACTGATATGTACAATTTGATTGACTACAAACAAGTTGTAAGCAAGAAGTAGATTTCGAGAGTAGATTCAACAAGGAATCTAGTCATTGATGTATAATGAAGAATACATGAAATTAACATTTAGGATGACCTAGAGACATGTATAATGGGATTGACTTCAAACAAGTTGTAAGAAAGAAGTAGATTTCGAGAGTAGAGTCAACAAGGAATATAGTCATTGATGTATAATGAAGAATACATGACTCACTTGAGTAGATCAAGTCCATGATTGGTTTTTCCATTACACAAGTAGTTTTACTTATAATTTATTGCCTTATTCTTTTGGTAAATGGTTCACATAATGTAAGCTTTTTTTTCTAAGATGACCATTCAAGTTATAATTTTTTTTTTTTAAATGGTGGTTCCCTAAACTACATCCATGGGAAATATGCCAACACTCCTTATTCTGAAGAATGAAGGTATGTCTAGAATTATATGAGCCACTACTTCATTATATAGTCAGTACATAGGGACTCAACGAAAGCATCATGACTCTTACAAGAATTGAACTTAGGTGAAGTAAAATCATTCTTCCCAACCACGGAGACCACATTCAATGGACAAAAAAATTACTTATTTTAAAACAAGGTGTTAAGTAATCTTAAATCACCTTCCATTCAAAAATTATCAACACACCAACCAACATAAATCAAATCACCCTCCATTCAACACCTTTAAACACACCGAACATCATAAATCATAAGACAACATTCCCTAGATCGCTTTTAGGCTGAAGTGGGGTACTACAACATGAATCTAGAGATGGAGACAACTTTCCAAGCCACTCGGGGACAAAGTGAGGTATAGAAGCATCACCATGCTTGACTTGTGACTACTCCCACTTGTTACAATATCTCTTATACAATAGGAGAGTCGAAAAACATATCGCTATCATAGTGAGATTTCAAGCATCCGGTAGTCACATAGCACAGTTTCTATGGTGCTTCTCAAGGTCCCATAGAAAATTGATTGTGCTCCAAGCATTTTATCATTCCAATGTCTCAATGTCAGCCCTACACAATAGTGGAGAAAACCTATATAAACGTCCCTTCAGGATGAGAACAAACCATAACTCTAAAACTTTGACAGTGTGTTTTTTATTTGATTGTGGAGCGAGCTAAACTCTAAAGTATTTACACTATTTTTTCGGCTAATCTTTTGACCAAAATACGACCAGAATTGTTAAAATGGTCTCTAGTTCGAGTCTGTTGACGCTTATGTCGAGGAAATCTTTCTCAAAAGTACGTGAAGTAAAACAGGTACTTATGAACTGTATAAGTGAAGTAAGACGTGCACTAACAGGGTGTGTGGCAGGCAACCTTTCGAATAAGAAATCGGCGAAGAGACAACATGAGATAAGTATTTCTGTTTCCCATCCTCGCTATGTGGTAACTCCAACTACCAGCAACTATGGCATTCTGGGAATGGACTCTTCTCCTCGAGCAGAAGTGAAATGTAAAGCTAAAGAAGAAAAGAATCAAAGCCAGGTCGATGTGAAGAAAACTTGAATTGGACAAACAACTCAGAGCCATATCCCATAGAGGAACAGAATGCAGGGAATAGCAATACAGAAGACCAACCGGTTACTACCATCCATGTATGGGAGATGATGGCTGGCGTCGATGATATTGGAGAGTTCCCTGAAAAAAAATCTGTGGAGAAACAGTCAATGTTCTTTGAGAAGGCAAAGAGTTTAGACCGTACTATTACAGAAATCGATGCTAGGGTTCCAGGTAATGCGAGAGAAAATAAGTATTTTTGTAAGGAGAATGAAAGTCCTAGTAAGGTGAAATATGGATTTCGTCTCAGCAGTCCATCAGGAGAAATCCATTGATAGCCAAAACCGAGCCGACTAAACTTGAGTTTAGGGCTCAGTCAATATTTAAAAAAATAATTTCACTTTTCACTCCAATGGGATTTTTACTGTGACCACCTTTTTACTTCGACCAAATTTGGAAGCTTCAACCTTGGACCAAGTTTGGGAGCTTCGACACAAATCAATAACTGCGACCAAGTTGGTAGCTTCGACCATGCTGGTAGCTTCGACACAAATTTGGTAGCTTCGACCTTCGACCAGGTTGGGAGCTTCGACCAAGTTTGTGCAGAATATGTTTCTTAGTCTAAGGACTCAAGAAATTACAAATGATTTTACCTGTGAGTAAGATGAAGTAAACTACTCACTTTTACAAATCCAAATAACTTATGAAATACATATGCCCGAATATGTAGGAAGATTTGAGTCGACCAAGCTACCGTAAAACTTGAACTTTCACGCGGTGAGATTTTTATGGGTTCTTGTTCTTTTACTTATCAGTAATTGTAAAATACATTTACAGAAGTAAATCTGGAAATATGTGCAGCCAAATAATCATGAATTCAACTACAAACTATTTCATATATTAACTATGTGGAATTACAAAGTAATACAAACTTGTCTGTTACAAACTCATCGATCTACAGAGCTTCAGCTCTTCGACTAAATCACATGCACAGAAGCTTGAGCTTCGACTTCACTTTCTCACCTTGAGTTCCTATGCTGTCTAATGTCTGTGTTGTATTCCTGTGTGTAAACCGATTTACAAATTACTTCTTCTATTTATAGGCAATCTGAAAATTGCTTCAACATGGGCCGACTTACTTGCCGACTTACTTTCCATTAAACACTGCAATAACTATCTACCTAACAACTTATCTTCTGAAATAACTTCGATTGAATTACGTTGCCTACTTGTGGACTTTTCCTTCTTGTCATACTGACAGACAAGATATTGGCTTATACAGACTTTGATAGAGTCGGTTGAAAGCCAAGTTGAAATCTATGAGTAATTACATTTTTCTAACACTCCCCCTTAATTATAAGCAGATGGATTTTTTTTTAAAACAAAATTTACAAAATGTGATAGAGCTTAGTCATGCTCTGTTTATGATAGAGTTCATTGTGGAGAACTTGTCATTCCAAGATAACTGCGTAGATACTGGAATGTGTCCTTTGCCAATGGCTTTGTGAAGATGTCAGCAAGTTGGTTTTCAGACCTACAAAATTCCAAACAAATTTCCTTGTCGTTTACCAACTCTCTTATAAAATGAAACCTTGTGTCAATGTGCTTGGTTCTCTTGTGAAACACATGATTCTTTGATAATGCTATGGCTGAATTGTTGTCGCAGAAGATTGTTGTCGGTTCTTGATGGTTCTGTGACAAGTCTTTTAAGACTCTCCTCATCCAGACAGCTTGACATGCAGCACTTGTTGCTGCGACATACTCTACTTCAGCTGAAGATAGAGTTACTATGGGCTGTTTCTTTGAATCCCATGAAACAACACCTGTACCAAAATGAAATGTGTATCCAGATGTGCTTTTCCTGTCATCTATGCTGCCTCCATTGTCACTATCAGTGTTACCAATGAGTTTAAAATTTTCTAAGGTTGAGTACATAATACCAAGGTCTTTTGTGGCACTTACATACCTCAGAATTCTTTTACATGCTTGCCAATGTGAGTCTTTTGGTGACTCCATGAACCTTGAGATCAGAATTACACCATACATAATGTCTGGTCTTGTTGCTGTCAAATACATAAGGCTGCCAACAAGCCTTTTGAACAGCGTAGGATCTACAGTGGATCCTTCATCATCCTTGCTGAGTTTTAAACCTGTTATCAATGGTGTTGGGGCTGTCTTGCAGTTAGACATGTTAAACCTTTTTAAAACTTCACTTTCATACTTATACTGTGATATAAAGATACCACTTTCAGACTGCTGAACTTCAATGCCCAGAAAAAATTTCATAAGCCCCAGATCAGTCATTTCAAATTCACTTTCCATGACTATTTTAAAATCTGCTATGCCATAATCACCAGTAAATATTAAATCATCTACATACAGGCAGACAATTAACATCTTACCTTTCTCATCGACTTTGGTGTACAAAGTCGGTTCACTTTCACTTCTGTGAAATCCATTTTCAATGAGATAGGAATCAATACGACTGTACCAAGCTCTAGGAGCTTGCTTCAAACCATATAATGCCTTTTTCAGCCTATACACTTTGTGCTCTTGACCTGGAACTTCATACCCTTGTGGTTGTTCCACATATACTTCCTCTTCTACATAGCCATTTAAGAATGCCGACTTGACATCCATTTGATGAACATGCCATTTGTTTTGTGCAGCAATGGCCAAAACTGTTCTGACTATATCCATGCGTGCAACAGGTGCAAACGTTTCATTGAAGTCGATGCCAGGTTGCTATGTGAATCCTCTTGCTACCATGCTTGCCTTGTGCTTTTGCACATTCACATCAGCATCTTGCTTTGTCTTATAAATCCATTTGACACCGATTACATCCTTGTCTTTTGGTACATCGACAAGTTCCCATGTCTGGTTTTTCTCAATGCATTCTATTTCCTCATCCATGGCTTCTGCCCATACTTCTTCTTCGACAGCTTCTTGAAATGTTAGTGGATCATATATAGGGGAAAATAATGCAAACAGAGAGAATGAATTAGGTGTACCAGCTTCATATATCTCTCACAGACTTCTTGTCTTCATCGGTTCTGTCGATGTTGACCTCGATGAAATGCTTGATGGAGTCTGCTGTCCTCTTGGTGTACTTGTCGGTGTAGCTTGAGCTGCTACTTGTGTCGATGGTCCTTGTGCTAAACCATGTCTTGGTGTCATGGGAGTCGACGGTGCTCCGACCGGTTGACTTACATGTGGTATTTGAACCACTTCCTCTTCCATTTCATCATGGTCGATGTTCGACACAATCTTGACATTTGTGTCGACGGTTCCATCCCATGATTCATTCTCGACAAATTGAACATCCCGACTGATTATCGCTTTCCTTGTGACCGGGTCATACAACTTGTATGCTTTTGTGTCTTCTGAATAGCCGACAAAAATACATTTCTGTCCCTTCTTGTCTAGCTTCCTTCTCAACTCATCTGGGATATGAACATATGCGACACAACCAAAAACTTTTAAATGTGAGACACTATGATTCATACCTGTCCATGCTTCTTGGGGAAATTTGTTTTCCACAATCTTTGTCGGACATCGGTTCATAATGTATACTATAGTTGCGACTACTTCACCCCAATACTCATTTGGCAAATGCTTGGCTGCCAACATGCTGTGTGCCATCTCCATGATGGTTCTGTTCTTTCTTTCGACAATACCATTATGCTGAGGTGTATACCATGCATTGAATTGTTTCTGTATGCCATGGGTCTTGCAAAAATTCAGAAATTCATTTGAAACATATTCACCTCCTCTGTTGGTCCTTAAAATCTTGATGCGGTGTCCACTCTGGTTTTCCACGAGTGCCTTGAACTGCTGGAAATAACCAAATGCATCAGATTTGTGTTTCAAGAAATATACCCATGTCTTTCTTGAGTAGTCATCAATAAAGGTTAGAAAATACTTGCAGTCACCAATGGATGATGTCTGCATTGGACCACAAATGTCAGAGTGCACAATTTCAAGTGGTGTGCGTGCTCTATAAGACTCTCCGACTGGAAATATCTCTCTGTGCTGCTTACCAAAAATGCAGCCTTCACAAACCCTCTCTAGTCTGTCGATCAATGGTAATCCCTTCACCATATTTTTTGTGTGTAGTAGCTTCAGCCCACCAAAATTCAGATGTCCAAATCTGAAATGCCACAACCAGGATTCATCCTGAACTTCTGTCTGAAATACAGCTTGCAAATTAGTGCTGCAATTTTCTCTCTTGTCAAGGAGCTCGACTGTTTCTTCACTTTCTTCCTTGAATGCAGCTCCTGTATTTGTCTTCCCTTTTATGTTGGGAACTATCCTCAATGGAAACAAGCGGTTGCTTGTCATTGGCACTTTTGCTATCAACTGGTTGCTTGGACGTTTGTCTTTGATCACATAGTGTTCATCTTCCATGTAGACTCTATAGCCCTTTTGTAACAACTATCCAATGCTTAACAGATTATGTTTCAGACCTTCGACATGATAGATATCAGGGATATACTTACTTTCCCCCTGTTTGGTTAGAATATCAACAGTGGCTTTTCCTAAGATAGTAATTTGAACATTGTTTCCAAGTGTAACATCAGTTTTAATTGAAGTATCTAGACTGGAAAACAGATTTAAATTACCAATCATGTGGTTGCTACATCCTGAGTCTAAGTACCATATATCATGTGGACTTTCTTGAACAGCATTGCATTCAAGTGGAGATCTCGAGGCTATTAACATTACACCTGTCGAAGTGTTGGTGCTGGTTGACTAACTTGGGCTTTGTCTTCCTTGATCATATTGTTTCTTCCTGCATTCATATGCATAATGACCAAACTTCTTATAGTAATGACATTGAATTTTTTATTTATCAAACCTCTAACCACTTGGCTGACTTGGGTTCTGGTTATCTCCTCTACCACCGACATTTGCAGGACTTCTGCCTTGTCCTCCTCTTGAAGAACTTCTTCCTCTGCCTCTGAAGTTGTTTCTCCCTCTGCCTCTACCACGACTTATGGATGGCTGTGTTGCAAATGCACCTTCTAATGATGTCTGTGATCTACTGATTATGTGTTCATGATTGATGAGTGAAGCTTGCAGCTCATCAATGGTAAATGTTGACATGTTTGTGTGTTCCTCTAAGGTCACAACCAAATTTTCAAATCTTGGGGGAAGACTTCTGAGAATTTTTTCAACAACCCTTTGGTCTGATATGGGTTCTCCATGATATTTCAGTTGGTTTATCAACCCAAGAACTCTGGTGTAGAATGTGTCTACATTCTCTGAATCTTTCATGGACAGAGATTCAAAATATTTTCTTAGAATCTGCAGCTTGGATGTCTTTACTTTACCCAAACCTTGATAGGCAGTCTCCAATGTATCCCATCCTTCCTTGGCATTAATTGCTGCTTCTATTCTTGGGAGTATGCTATCATGCATAGCTTGATGTATGAAGAACAGAGCTTTTCCATCTTTCTTCCTCTGTTCTCTCAAGACATCTTTCTCAGCCTATGTGAGATTTTTATATGCAGCCATGTCTGCTGGTTCTGCATAACCATGCTGGACTATCTCCCAGACATCTTGACCTCTGAATAAAGCCTTCATTGTTAAAGACCAATATTCATAATTCTTTCCTGTAAAACTTGGAGGTTACAATGAACCAGAAGTGGAAGCCATTTTTAATTTTTAATTAACTTTCCTTAGAAAATTAAATTCCACCTTTTAAGACAAGATTTCTTTCCTAAAATCCTGCGCTGGTATAAACCTCGCTCTGATATAACCTCGCTCTGATATAACCTCGCTCTGATACCAGATAGCTAAAACCGAGCCGACTAAACTTGAGTTTAGGGCTCAGTCAATATTTAAAAAAATAATTTCACTTTTCACTCCGACGGGATTTTTACTGTGACCACCTTTTTACTTCGACCAAATTTGGAAGCTTCGACCTTCGACCAAGTTTGGGACCTTTGACACAAATCAATAACTGCGACCAAGTTGGTAGCTTCGACCACGTTGGTAGCTTCGACACAAATTTGGTAGCTTCGACCTTTGACCAGGTTGGGAGCTTCGACCAAGTTTGTGCAGAATATGTTTCTTAGTCTAAGGACTCAAGAAATTACAAATGATTTTACCTGTGAGTAAGATGAAGTAAACTACTCACTTTTACAAATCCAAATAAATTATGAAATACATATGCCTGAATATGTAGGAAGATTTGAGTCGACCAAGGTGCCGTAAAACTTGAACTTTCACGCGGTAAAATTTTTATGGGTTCTTGTTCTTCTACTTATCAGTAATTGTAAAAGACATTTATAGAAGTAAATCTGGAAATATGTGCGGCCAAATAATCATGAATTCAACTACAAACTATTTCATATATTAACTATGCGGAATTACAAAGTAATACAAACTTGTCTGTTACAAACTCGTCGATCTACAGAGCTTCAGCTCTTCGACTAAATCATATGCACAGAAGCTTGAGCTTTGACTTCACTTTCTCACCTTGAGTTCCTCTGCTGTCTAATGTCTGTGTTGTATTCCTGTGTGTAAACTGATTTACAAATTACTTCTTCTATTTATAGGCAATCTGAAAATTGCTTTAGCATGGGCCGACTTACTTGCCGACTTACTTTCCATTAAACACTGCAATAACTATCTACCTAACAACTTAGCTTCTGAAATAACTTCGATTGAATTACATTGCCTACTTGTGGACTTTTCCTTCTTGTCAGACTGACAGACAAGATCTTGGCTTATACAAACTTTGATAGAGTCGGTTGGAAGCCAAGTTGAAATCTGCGAGTAATTACATTTTTCCAACATCCATTTCAACAAGAATAGTAGTCCACTGGGGGAAATCGATTTCAACAAGACTAGCAGTGCTCTAGCTGAAACCGATTGCAACATGTATAATAGTCACGAGAAGGTGGGTTTTCATGTTGCTTCTGAGCCTTCGAAGAAGAGAAATTGGAGGCTGGGTTCTCATGGTTCCATGACAAATTTGAAAGCTGCAGCAAGCAGGAGACAGGATTCAAGCCGTAGTGTTTTTCTTGACCTTATCGAGGAACTCAAGAGTCCTATCTTTGATTCTAACTCGATCGCTTCGTTCGAGAAGGAGCTGAAGAATTCGTCTGAGGAAGAAGAGTGGAATGCCATTAGAAACGTAGAGGGGCAGTGTCATAGAATGAGCCCAAGAGATAGCAGTTTTTCTTGGGTGGTTGAATCTTATAAAAACAAGGACGACACACTTGGGAACTTTGAGGAAAAATGCCCTGCTGGGGAGCACCCACTTGGGAACTTTGAGGAAAAATACCTTCCTAGAGAGCGCCCATTTGGGAACTCAGAGGAAAAATGCGCTTCTAGAGAGCACCCACATGGGAAATTTGAGGAAAAATGCCTTCCTGGAGAGCACCAATTTGGGAATTCGGAGGAAAAATGCCCTCCTGGAGAGCACCCACTTGGGAACATTGACGAAAAATGCCCTCCTGAGCACCCAGCTGGAGACTTTGATGAAGAATGCGGGAACATTGAGAAAAAACACCCTCCTGAGCACGCAGTTGGAGACTTTGATGAAGAATTCCCTCTTGAATCTGATAAAAACAAGGACGACTCACTTGGAAACTTTGAGGAAAAATTCCCTCTTGGAGAGCACCCACTTGGGAACTTTGAGGAAAAATTCCCTCCACCAGAGCACCCACCTGGGAACTTTGCGGAAACATGCCCTCTTCAAGAGCACCCACTTGGGAACTTTGATGAAAAATGCCCTCTTGGGGAACACCCACATAAGAACTTTGAGGGAAAATGCCCTCCTGGAGAGCATCCACTTGAGAACATTGAGGAAAAATGCCCTCCTGGAGGGGCTGATGCTGTGGTTCTCTATACCACTACATTGGGGGTTATCAGGAAAACTTTTGATGACTGCAAGAATGTGAGAAATGTGCTTGAGAGCTACGGGATTTGCATTAGTGAGAGGGACTTATCCATGCATCTTGAGTTCGGAAATGAGTGAGGAAATTGATGGGTGGTAAAGTTGTAACGTTGTCTACAGTGTTCATCAAGGGAAAATACATTGGTGGTGCTGAAGAGGCCCTTCGCCTCCATGAAGAAGGTAAAATGGCCGACCTTATAGTACGGATTCCGAATGGTATGGTAGGCGAGATCTATGATGGGTGTAGAGGGTTTAGATTTGTGTCTTGCTTGCGATGCAGTGGAAGCTGCAAGCTTGTGACTATAGATAACCAGTTTGTAAGGTGCCCTAAGTGCAATGAGAATGGCTTGATTCAATGCCCTACTTGTTGATGATACCATTTTGGTTTCAGCCTTTCATTTCATACCATAGCGTATACATCTAAATTTCTTGTTTTCCTTAACCAATATTATTTAGAGAAATAAATGGTTCCTCCTGGTCATTGATTTTTCTAGTACAAATGAATTAATCACAATTGCACAATTCATTCAGGTAACTAACACTATAATCGTTTGGCTAGCTGGAAATAATATTTATTAAGAAAAAAAAATCAAATTAAGGTATAGTGATGGATATTTCTAATTTTCAATTTCGTTTACTTTTATGGTGGGTGACAAACTTTAATTTTGAATTACATTGACTTTTAGAAAGGTAGGCTATAAAATTAGGTTCTAAACTAAAAAAAGGTTAGGTTGCTCCATATGAATAAAGTGCACATTCCTCTCATTTGTAACAAGAGTATGGGTTCAAACATGATCTTATTACTTTTCATCTTGGTTGAGAGGAGCTTCTAAGGTTTGCGCAGTTATTTCTCTGGCATGTTTCTATTCTTTGAAGGATGATTGATGGATTTCTAGGGTTATGCTATCTCATGCAAAGTTTATTGAAAAATAGTTGTGATAACTCGTGGTTAAGAAACATCTTTAGTTTGTATTTCTCTTTTCTTCATTCAATTGGTAAGATTTTCTAATCTCTTTTCTAGCATTGCCTCGTGTGCACCTTGGCAAGGTGAGTTAGGTTTTATTTTACATATTGTTAAATTTTTCAGAGACTTTCCTCTTCAAGTGGATCTCCATAGTGGCCCTTGGAATGCATTGTTTTCGCTAATTAAGCTAAGGACTACTTTAACTTGCCTAGGGTTACTTTACCATAATTCCTATCAAAATGATACTATTCCTATCTTCAAACTTGGATTTTGACACAAATTTCATTTCATATCATTAAATTATTTTTATACTAAAAGTAATACAAAACATAATTCATTATTTCCCTTGTACAACGTATACAGACCAAAATATATCATAGAAGAATATTTGAATTCTTCATAATATAATACATCTTCAACTGATCCAACAACTTTTATTGATAAGCTATCAACTAGTGTATTGAGTTCCCTATAGACATCTTTGAAGGGGATCTTATGAAAAGAATCAACAAAATGCAAAATCTTGTAGCACCATTGATCCAAAATAACAACGTGGAGTGAAGCTTCACATATAGCCAAATCTACTGACTGTGGAATCTATAGAAACCTTTACGGATGTATAGCCTCTGTCAATGGAAAATTTTAAAAATCACCATAGTGCCAATCATACATATATATATTTAGGTCCTCATCTACAACCTATCCATAACATAAAATAATTCTCTTTATGGAGTCTTCTAACCATATCTCCACCACATAGTTCATTCTTCAATGTGCCATCAACATAACCACATGGATCCCCTTCCATAGTACTAGGATATTATAGGATACAAGACAATCTTGCCACTAGATCATTGGGCAATTCCATGAAATATCCCAGTATTTTTAAACCCACCATTACAAAGAATGGAAATTTTTTTATATTAAGGAAACTCGTTTTATTCATTATACAAAACTCTTTTATAAGGATGGAAGATACCGTATACCATAAATATGAATCCCATTAAGAACCTCTTACCAAATGTTTTACAAAATAAATAATTGACAAATAAATGATTAATATTTTCATCAACAATTTTGCAAAAGACATAAATAGTTGGTCCATCAATACCTCTTTTGTTTAAATGATCCCAGTTAGTATATGATTCTCCAAACAAAGCCAAGAGAAACATTTCAGTTTTAATGGAAAGTACCATCTCCACAATCTCTTATACCGCCATTTATCTTCATTTATAATGGAAAAAAACAAACATGGCTTCACAAGCACATTTTGCATTAACATAACCTGTTTTTTTATTCCACCACAAAATGAACGTCTCTTCCTCATCCTTGAGTCTAATACAAATACGAATTATACCTTCAATATAAGTAGATATACCATTGGCAAGCCTCCATTTCAAGGTGAAAGTATTGGCAAGCCTCCATTTCTAGCTTTGGATCAGGTAATTACAAATGAGGCATCATCTAGGGGGATGAAAATAGTATATGTTGATGACAATTCTGATGTTGATAAGGAATTCTTCAAGTTTCCCATTTATATGAATCTTCTTCAAGGATGTGGCATGAGGTTAAAAGAATAAGGAAGAAATAAGTAGGATCAAATGTTTATTTTTTAAAGAGATAGAATGAAATATAAATTAATATGTACTCTTATCAATTAAATATTAGTGGTAGGGAGGACTATCTTCCCAACTTTATGAAGTGCTCTGCAATTTTGTTTTTCTTTATTTTGATAAAAAAAATTAAACTAAACTTGTGTAACGTAAAATTTATCAAATCGCAATCAAACTCAAGTATGAATATTTTACACGATCAACATTCAACAATACTTAAAAATGTCATATAATGAACTTATATAATATAAATATGAACTTATATAAATATTTAAAATATAGAATCTAAATCTTAAAATTTTCATAATTCCACACTTTTTCATAAATCTATGCAATTTATGTGTCCTTGAGCAATACAAGATTATGATCTCTTTTTTCATAAATCTATGCAATATATGTGTCCTTGAGCAATACAAGATTATGATCTATTGTGTATAACATTTTCTATTTTACATGACTTAATGGAATCACCATCAAACTTGCTTAGTTATATATATTTGATTTTTTTCCAAACTTTAAGAGTTGAACATAAATTCAACCTCATCCAACAACATATAGTAATTCAACTTTATTAAATAATTCAATATATTTTGCTTGGCCTTTGCAAATTCATATAATGATAAAGTTTGCATTGCCATAAAAATCTTCTTCGACCAATTTTTTTTATAGCGGTAAGTCAAACCCATTGATTTGCACCCAATTATTGAACAATTATCGATTAACTTGTGAGCTTGTCACATTAACTGCCCCCAACTTGTACAGATGGTGACGGTGATGGTGAAGACTTGCTAGCTTTGTTATGAGACTCTTCATATCAAGCAATGTGTGGGTGGGTATCTTGTATTCAAGGAGCTTCTTTTCCAACTAGTGGATTTGAGAGGCATCTTTAAGGTTGTCAAAGTTGTTATTCCCACACTTTTTCACCAATTCAATGCTTGTCATGAGGGTGTTCAAAAATTGGTCGTTTTGGGGAGCATTTTATTCAAGAAACAGATTTGGTTAAACAAGGCCTTTATGAGCATCCCAACAATAAACAATTCTTGAATACCTACCACTTAAGCTCTTGTAATTAGAATTGTTGAAAATATTCTAGGAGAATCAAACCATGAACCCTCAATTTTGTGTAAACCCTAACCCAATATCAAATTTGCATTTTTTTATCAATATTTTTAAACCCATTTTGTGTGTATTGCAAGGAATTTTGTGGAGATAATTATTTATCATGAAAAAATTTGAGATAAATCCTTGACATTACATGTCTTTGGCATTTAAACCAAAAGCATATCTAGTTTTTCATTACCAACCCTATTTCCTCATTAGATATAGATTCAAAGCCCTTAAAATTGTGTTGTCTTTGCCTCGATATGCCCTAAAAACAATGCAAATCCTACCCAAGACAATGACACAAACGCATACAATACATGTATATAGATCCACAAACAAAGAGATATATACATAGCTGGAAACATGGTATTTTTTAAGGATTCTAATATTATACTTAAGTAGAGTATTCTAGGCGATTGTTTTGGATTGAAAATACATGTTTATAGATAGTTAGGCGAATATTAAATATGGAACATAAAATTAACACTGAAATGTATAAAGTTTGGCGAATATTATGATTAAAAAAAACATATTTTACGTAAATATAGGCGATATTAGACACCAAATACTGAATCTATTTTTTGAAAAAAACCTCAAAAATAGCCAATTGGCGAAATTTCTCCACTAAAAGTTACTCTGGTTGGAAATGGCACACACATATTCTACATATATATGTGTTTGTATACAAACTTGGTCTTGGTCATAGAGACACACTTTATATATATATATATATATATATATAGCATGTTAAGGAGTGCAAGATCATGTTTTGGGTGCTCTTTTCACGAAATGATTATTCACTTTCACATTATGTATTTCATTGAAAAAAACTTATCTGAGAATCTTTCGAATCCAAGGAGCCCATCCATTCAAAGCAAGACACACAACCCTTAATGCCAAAAAAATCAGGGCGCAATATTACGACTCACAGCTCATTTCGTTCTGGTTGGGATGAGAGGTGGGTTCCAGGTAGCAGGCTGGTGGGGGGTGAGGATCCTCAGTGGGGGAAAAGTTATGGAAACGATGCCATGTTCAAGTTCAAAAATTTTTTCGTTTGTGGAGATATCAAGTGGGATTAGTTTAGATTTGTGGGTTGCGTTGCTCTCGTCTCTCTGAATGGCATATCACCTACACTTTTCCCCACATTAAAGAAACAGTTTCCAATAATGGTGGAAGCAGGTTATAATGCTTGCAACTACAATTTATTCTTCTTTAAATTAAGCTCCTTAGATATCTTAATCCTACTACGCTTAATGTCTTCAAATTTTCTTTGGACCTCTTCAAAATCCTTTCTAATATATAGAAGAGAGAAGAGTTGGATTAATGAGGGAGGAGGAGAATATGGCACATTTGGTAGTTAAGTGTGATCCTATGCACAACGACTAAGGAATGAGGTTAAACAATTGAATTCTCCGTCAAATTCTTGGAAAGGTGATTCAGTGTAGGAGATCTTGCCTGCATGGTTTGATAAGAAGAAGCCGAGTTTGGAGCGTTGTCCTACATAATGTTGTTGAGCATCTAGTTGGCCCACAATGACCATATTTATTAAGACAAACAAGTTCATACCTTTTAAGTCTTCTCTCATATTCAAGTAATGCTTCCATCTTGTATAATTCCAAAGATTCTAAAGACACCGCCCCCCGTGTAGTGTGATTAAAGACTGCTAATAGATACTAATAGATATAGCTCACCTGTGTTTTTTTTAATTAGGTCGAGCAGTGCCCACAAGACTTTTGTAGTGTGGGTGGTGTTTTATTTATTTCTCCTCCTCTTTCTCAAAAGTGCATGTCAAGAATGTGGACATGATCGAACAACTTTGCAATGTATTCATCATAAATAAAAAGTTGAGATTAAAAAACAATTATGTAAATGTATTCATCTTGGAATTGGTAATCTCAAGGAATCAATTAAAAATCAAACCAACACCAACACGTTACTTATTTGTCATAATGACTTTATTTGTTAATAATGAATATTAATATATTAAATAAATATAACATTAGAAATATCTGATTATTATTTTGCCGTTATAGTGTAGTTGGAATGTTTGTGGGTAGTTGGATTGTTTATGACTAAGACAATGCAAGTTCAAAATTTGAAACCAAGTGGGAAGCTATAATCTTTATTTGACCAAGTTTTTTCAATTGGTCATGCTTTGTAATGTAATATATCATATGTGATTGAATGAACACTAAGTGTAAATCAAATTTACGGTCATGTTTTGTAATGTAATATCTCATATGTGATTGAATGAACACTAAGTGTAAATCAAATTTACGTTTTTTCAATGGGTCATGTTTTGTAATGTAATATCTCATATGTGATTGAATGAACACCAAGTGTAAATCAAATTTACATGAATAAATATTATTATGTTGTCATGTGTTGTAATGTAATATCTCATATTTGATTAAACAAATATAAAGTGCAAATCAAATTTATGTGAATAAATACTTTTATGTTGTAGCATTTACATTATTTAACAAAAAGCAAGTAAAATTCATATTATTTAAAAAAAAACAATTTATTCAATTAGAGGAAAATTCCATATTAAAAAAAAAAAACAATTTACTTTAACTAAACTTAAAAAAACACAAGTTTCTACTCCTCATCATTCACACATTTATTACAAAGGGCTCCACAAGAGAATCATGTCACATCATGTCACTTACAAGAGTACAAGAGTAGAAACTAGGTGGGGAGGGTAACATTCATTCCTCCCAACCACCCACGCTACATCCACTTGACTACTGAAAAAACACAAGTTAAAAGCTCCCTTGTTACTATATTCCTTGAAAAAAGCGACTTACTAATAAATACTTAATTATTTGAATAAACAATCCTCTATTACACTGGGTTGTTCATTGGTTGTTGTGACAAGGTTCGAAGGGTAGGCGACCCCTGGGATAGAGGCTCACCCCAGTGGGCTTCAGGATCTCTCAGCCCCCAACGAGTCACAAGGTACTGGCATATCTGGCTTACGGGCTATTGGATATACCCTTGGGAGGTTAATGTTCCAATGGCTAAAAACAATCGTCTATTACACTTAACAAAAATAAAGTTATTAACAAATATTTTGCTTTAGTTAAAGTCATTAAACACTAAGAAAATACTTAATTAAAATATCTCTTAAGAACTTGCCAAGAAGTCTATTGCTTTAATATAAAAAATACTCAAATCAGTGAAAACAAATCTCTTTTATTAATAAAAGGATTTCTTTAACTAAAATCATTCAAACACTCAAATAATACTCTATTAAAAAATCCATTAAAAACTTTCCAAAAAGTATAGTTATAGGAAAAAGCCGTCCAAATTATAGTTGCACACACATGTACAAATATAAATGGAAATGCATAAGCACAAAAACATATAGAAACACATCTATGCATATTTATATATACATGCACACATATATTTTCCCATAAACATAAACATACACATCTATCCATATCTATATATACATATACACATATTTACCTAACTACATACATACTCACATCTAAAACAATGTACCTTCATACATATAATATACACATAATCAAAGTTTGTAGAGAATCTATGCATATTTCATTATGTACATGCAAATACTCGAAGACAAACATCCAAAGATAAATATACACAAAAGCAATGCCATACACATACAACATACCTATCTCAATGTTTACATGTTTATAGTTTAAACAACCATGAACATTCTTTACCTTTTGTTAATTACTTCAAAGATAGAAATACGTTAAGTACTAGTAATTTATTTATTATTCATTATGAATGCACTTAATTTGAATAGACAGAAATAGTGGTAAATTCTATATTGTTTGGGAAAGCTATAATTAAATTTGTATTTAAAGGGATTATGCCCAAAAATAACAAAAATTAGAGAGTGAAAGCCAGTCATTAGTATTTAAACGCAAAAGATCACTCATAAATAACGATATAGACATTGCCACATACCTAGCAGTATGTTCGATGAAATTGATGTAAACAAATCACAAATTGTACAAGTATTGTTTAAAACAGAGCATCAATGGCCATTTGGTAATGGTTATGAATTGGATGAGAGGGGCCGCACAACTACCAAATATCATGCTGCAAGGTCTTGATATGGATTTGGTTGCCATAGTTGGTGCTTTCCATTTCTTCCACATTACCCACGTGTATCGAGAACATAACCAGAGAGTTGATGTTATTTTGAAGGAGGGTCAAGTAATGATGACTGGTGTAGTTTCTTATACTTCACTTTTGCAAGGGGAGGATCATGAAGGTATAGTAAATTTGGACTAGGAATAGGGAATGAGCATGTTTGCATTTTCTCTGAATTGCGCCCTTATTTCTAACAATTTATTAGGGGATTCATATATGTAAATGATTTTAACCAATGAGTATATAGAGTTAATGGGATCATGAGCAACCGGCTCATAAACTGATAGCTGGTGAAATTGCCTCTGCTCCAAGTGTTGCTTCAACTGGTGCAGGTGAGTATGTATCTGGACAAGGTGGTGGCTATAAAACATGCAGCTTTGGATTTGGATCTGTTTGAGTGGTGTATCATATATAATGATAATTCTCACAAATCCTCACTAAATTCTATTGAGCACAAAAATCTGTGTTGGTTTGCGCCATGAGATTGAACCCTTTCACCATTCACAGGAAACATGTGAAATCTGAGTATAATTGTGAACGCATGATTGAAGATAGATGTAACACAATATGAATGTGTTTGTATTCCTTTCACGGTAATAGAAATATGAACCTTTTTTTAACATTAAAAATGAATGTTTAAATTAATTAATAATCACGACTTGCGATTTATTTATAATATATACATTTTGTGAAAACTGGACAACATAAATAAGAAATGAGATGCGATTGGAGGCTGTAATAAGTAGATATTTTACTATCCACTATTTGATCTTGGGATATTGAATGCAATATTTGTCCTCCGTGGACAGCTATTATATTAAATCAATTAACTTCTAAAAGCCCGACAGAACTCCAAAGAAATTACATGATCTCTGACCTTCAAGGGTTACAAAATCTTTTATTTACACGCAATTTCTCATTTTGGAATGTAATTATGATATTCGCAATCATATCACTATGCAGATTTCACAACCGAACATATTGTATACATTATTTTTAGATTTAACTACATAAGATATTTGAAACCCAACATTTTGGGCGAACTGTAACCCATCAACGGAGGAACTCGTCAAAATATAAAAGCAATCATATGATATTTTAAGCGCAATCATAAGCTGGTTGTACTAAGCTGAAGAGCATATGGGGTAGGCGCAGTGTACAGAGCTTCGATGCCAGGTGTTGTTAGATGCTCCGAGTTAGAAGAGCTATGAAGAGCATACGGGGTAGGAGAAGTCTACAGAGATTCGATGCTAGGTGTCGTTTTATTCTCTGAGATAGAAGAGCTATGAAGAGCATAAGGGGGTAGGCACAGTGTACGGAGCTTCATTCCAGGTGTTGTTCGATGCTGAAGAATTGTGAAGAGCAAAGTGGGTAGGCGCAGTGTACAGAGCTTTGATGAGAAGTGTTTTTCGATGTTCTGAGTTAGAAGAGCTTCCAAGCATGGAAACGTTGGTATATTTGGAGGAGTTGTGGGAAAAATGGATGTATCAAGTTGAAGAGCGAGCATACCTGGATTGGCACAGAAAAGCTTCTGATCCTAAATGTTGGTGGGTGCTATGAGTTAGAAGAGCCACCGAGCATGGAAACATTGGTGTCTTTGCAGGCATTGGACACAAACAAATGTGCAAATATGAAGAGCTTATGAGGGTTGTTACATTCTACAAAGCTTCCGACTCGAACTATTTATGGGTGCTCTCAGTTAGAAGAAATGCCATGGAAACATGGATATCTATAGAGGTATTTTGGGCCATGGGATATGTGAAGATGAAGTGCAGTGCACATAGCTTCAAAGGATAATTATTGGTAGGTACTCTGACTTAGAAGAGCTTCTGCAATGCATGGAAGCCTTAAATCTATTGTTCATAATATTAATCATCACATTGAAATTCCCTTCAGACCAATCTAGGAAAAAAACACAACTCATCGTACTCCTCTTTTGTTTTGTGGCAACAACGAACCCAAATGCAGTGCAGCAACAACGAACCCCAGTGCAAGACGATGACCCGAGGAAGGGAAAAGTTCAAGGTCGAAGATGGCGGAGCTGCTACGATTTATGGGATTTGACTTTGTTGTCTCTGCACCAAGAGGAACCCCTCATGGTAAGTTATCTTTCTACCCCATAAATTTTGGACTGATGGTAGGACAACGATCCAACCGGTCAAGGAGGAAAAATGGGGTATAGCAAAAGCCAGTTAATATTGCAAAGCTTAGGGAAACAAACCAGTACACATGGCAAAATATCATTGGCACAAGGGACGACCTGACAGTACTTTTCAAAACAGAACTCAATAGAAAAAACGCCTATCGCCGTAAATAGTATGACCTAAAAGACCTTGATAGTTTAAATCTATTGATTGATTGGTTGAATCATATAGTTGCATATATCTTTCTTGATAACCAACCACGGACGAAAATACAACCAGCCATGATCTCAGTTTTACTACCTCTCATAGCCTGAAATTTTCTTCAAGGAATTGGACGATTGAAACGCCATCCTCTCAGTGGTTGTCGTAGTTCTTTCAGAGTGACTGATTCATATTGTTACAAGACTATTCAAAGTTGTAGAACCAGTCCTTGCTTTAGGAGTGATTGGTATTCTCTTGCACTTTAGATTTATACCACTAGTACAAAATGAGGAATTAGCTACTAGGTGACTAAAAATTTTAGTTACTACAGGTTTTGCAAGTGATTTACTACTAAATATGAGCAATTTTGATTGACTCAACTAAAAACGACTAAAATTAACGACTAATTTAGTCACCAGTTAACAAATATGACTAGATACTAAGTGACAGAGTTAAAAATGACTAAAATAAATGACTAATTTAGTCACGACATAAAAAATGACTAGCTAGAAGAATATGAATTAGTCATTTATGTTGGTCATTTTTAATTGTGTCATGGAAAATTGCAAATTTGGCAATGAAGTGTAATTTTTGTAAGTTGTCTACCTTCTATTACTAATGTTAGTGCCATGCACCTCGATCTTCATAGATACAACAAAGCAATTGCATGAACTTTTAGCCTTATGGGGGCTTTTATGGTTCGCAAAAAAAAAAGTTCTCTAGCTTTCTATTTTTGGTGAATCAAAGGTCATGATAATTGATTGGGCTAGAGGTCTCACCAAGTTGCAGTCACTGAGTTATATATGATTGTTGGTTGAAAAGGATTGGGCTCCTAAAGAATTGTTTTCTTTCTTTATCCTTCAGGCACGTACCTGTACATGGAGTTGAATTCTGACGCGGACCTACTCTGTTGAATACTTAGGCTAAGACGACTGTTTTTACAAGTAATTTGTCTGAATCTAAGAAGATGTTTGAAGACACATCTAAGAAGAGTAAATGGAATTGGAATTCAGGCAATTCTAAACATGGTGATGAGATTGGTGTCGGTGGAAAGAAATTGAAACTGACAAATATTGGTATTGAGCTTCACGTTGGGTCTCCACTGCCTTCAGAATGGCATCATTAATGTTTAGACCTTCAGGTTTGTTCTGTGTTTTTCTTGATTATCTATTGTGTTTTTTTTCTATTCATGTTTTTTTTCTTTGTTGTGGATGTGATGGAGATGAAATGCCTAGATCATAATTCCCTTACAGTAACAGAGGAATGCTACACCTGCAGATGCACTATAATAGGCCATAAGGATCAAATTTATTATTGGATATCATGTGATTTTCACAAGTTGCATCCCCGAAAATAGGTCAGACCTGCCCAAGTTCATAATAATATTGCTATGTTTACAGATAAAACTCAGGAGCTAGCAATTCAAGGGTTGGTAGACCAAAAATGTTGTGTACAGGATTTCAGACTAAAGGTTATAATATCTAAGAATTTCCTCTCTTCAAGGTTCAAGGGAGGGACCTGGACTCTTTAATTTTCCTATGGGACCCCTTCCAGAAACACTTATGAGAGGAGTTGTGCAAGTCTTTACCTGCTGTTGCACCTCTTTTTTTGTAGTAAAGTATAATGCTTTCCCAAATACGTCTAAAACTGCGTAATCTGCTTAATATTGTTATATTTGTAAGATTCATGAGCAACCCCCAAGAATTGTAAGACTCATTGATTAACTTTGGGGATTACAACAATCCCATACGGAAATAAGCCTTCCATTACTCGAAGAATCCAACCTTTTAACAGACTAATTCAAAATTTTTTTTTTTCAGAAAGAAAAAAGCTTGTCCTTGTTATTCTTAGAAGAATCAAAGGTCATCAGTACAATCATCCCATAAGTGGGTTACATACCAAAACAGCCCACAAGAGTTCTGTCGGGGGGAAAGGCATAACAACAATAAAGAAAGATCCCATCAGAAAACTGTGTCATCATAAAGTGAGGACTGTCTTCTCATCCACATCTACCGAGTGCCAAAGGGCTCTGAACAGCAATCTAAAAGTGAGCACTCTTTCAATCATAACATATATGAGGGAAATGAAAAGATCCCTTTATCATGCTTAGAAGAGCTGAAAAGTGTCCTGAGAAACCAAATGGTTCTCAAAATATTCCTTAACACTGCCTTTACCCTGAGGAAAAGAGAGTGCAGATTTAGAGAGACGGTCAGCCATCCGATTGTGCTCTCAGTAAATGTGAGTGAAAGACAAGTCCTGAAAGCTAGAAATTAGATTTCTTGTCTCCCTACACCAATGAACCAGATCAGGTGGAGAGAGAGCAGTCGATCCCATCGCCCAATTGATGATTACTTGAGAATCACCATATACATGGGATAGGGGGATCCCCATCATTTGGGAAGAGAGAAGAAGTGCCCATAAGCTGAGCAATTCTGCTTTGGTGTTAGTACCATATCCGATCCCCAGTGAGAACTCCAAGTAGTGGGATTCATTTAAATATAAGCAGAAACCTACACCAGCAGTCATACAGTTTGATGCACCATCAATGAACCCGCAGGGAAAAACCTTGCAGGGGGGATTCCCCAAAATTCTACTTCTTGTTTTTTTAGTAACAGTCAGAGGAGGGAGAACTTGTACAGAAGTAATAATTTGCTGAACAACACTAAAGATGTTCCTTCATTTCCCCTCGAAAATTGCCTGGTTGCGCACCTTCCAAATAATCCACATCATATGAAAGGGAAGCATAAAGAGGTGCGAGCTTCTTGATAGTTTCCCAAGCCAACCATTTAACATGTCCTCAAGAGAAACATACGGTGAGCAAACTAGGAGGTTGAAATGATTACACACATGTTCAGCCACTATTTTCCAAATAGTGCAGATGGAGAAAAGGTGCTCGACTATCTCTTCGTCTGCATAGCAAAGAACACAAATACCTGGTCCCGATTTACCTATTTTCTGTAAATTCTCCCAAGTGAGGATTCTATTCCGGAGAGCTAACTAGATAAAGCATGATATTTTATTTAGAAGGGCCTTGTTCCATAGATGGGAATTGACAAGATTTGTAGCCGGAGGCAAGGAAGATCTAACAATACAATCATATGCATTCCTAGTAGAAATGGAGCCCGTTTTTTTGTTGTAAACCCATACAAGGTCATCAGAATGATCAGTGAGGCGAATACCAGCTCTGGATAATCCCTCAACATATTCAGTCCAAATTGATTTTAAAGTGCCTCCAAGATCAAGATCATCGGCGGTGAACCAGTAGCTCTGTGCATTTATAAGAGAGTTATGTTCCTGAGAGAGAGTTCATATATTAAAATCCTCCAGGTAAGATCTTAGATCCTCGGGGAGAATAAAGGAGGAGTGTGAACCCACGATAGGGTCGATTATAAGCAGAATATTGTCACCATTACTCACCTGCCAAGCCATATGAGTACCCATCCAAGGGAGGGTATGTATGAACCCTCTCCACATAACTGAGACATTGCAAGTGTTGAAGCATTTATATCTGAGCCAGTCAGCCACTGAGGGGCTTTTTATATATTTGAATTGTAGAAATTGATACCATAAACCCTTGGAGTGGAGGATTCTCCAAAACATTTTGAGATGCAGAGCTAAGCTGAACCATGGGAGGTTTTTTATTCCCCAACCTCCATGTTCCTTGGGCCAAGAAAGATCCTTCCAGCTAGCCAGATGATATTTGCAGTTATTGTCAGAGGATCCCCACAAGAAATTAAACATGATTCTTCTGAGTTTCTGAAGAATGGATGCTGGGAGAGGAGCAAGTCCCATCCAATACATAGGTATACTAGATAGTACAGATTGAATGAGGATCAATCTACCACCGAGGGAAAGATACTTATAGGTCCAGTGGCTTATCCTTTTTTCAAACCTTTGTATAATCCATAGCCAGTCATTTACTTTATACCCAAGCAGTTTCAAAAAATAACCGAGGTAATTGAACCCAGAATGGAGCGGCATCATTCTATAAGGCAGGAATCCCACAAAATCATTTACACAATCAGTGGCAAGATTGTAGTAGAGGAAACAAGACTTTTCAATGTTGATCCTCATACCGAAGGCTTTACAAAAATTCTCTAAGATGACCTCGAAAGCAGACCAGTCTTGGAAAGTACCCGAAACCAAGAGAATCACATCATCAACAAAGAGGAGGTGAGAGAGAGCAAGGGAGGGCGAGAGTTGAATTCCCCGAATGAGACCATTGGATCTGGCATCCCGAATGAGAAGACTGAGGCCCTTGATGACCAGGATAAAGAGGAGAGGGGATAAGGGACAACCTTGACAGATACCAAAAGTAGCTGTGAAATAATTTGATGGAGTCCCATTGACCAGAACCGCAAAATTAGCAGTAGAGAGGCATCCCATGATCCAATTTACAGTAAGGAGGGGCACTCCAATTTTTATCAGGATCAATCTGACATAAGTCCAGTCAACACGATCAAAAGCCTTTGTAAGATCCAGTTTGAGAACAAAGGCGCAAAGATTCCAAGTTTTGACAGAATGAAGGACCTTTTGCACAATACCTATAGGTTCAGAGATTTGACGGTCTTTTAGAAACCCAAATTGTTCCTGAGAAATACCCAGATCCAAGAAGGGATTTAACCTTCCAGCAATGACTTTAGCTATGAGTTTATAGAGAAGGTTACATAAAGAGATGGGCCTAAAGTTAGAGAAGGTTTGAGGCTTGTCCTTCTTTGGGATAAGAGCAAGGAACATTGAGTTCAAAGAAGGAGGGATAAAACCGGAGGTCCTAGTCAAGTCAATGGTTTTCAGTAACACAGGGCTAAAGAGATCGAATAAGTGTAGATAGAATTCCACGGGCCACCCATCCGGGCCTGGGCTACAATCTTTTTTGAAGGACTTGAGAGAGAGTTCAATTTCCTTCAGACTGACCGGGCAAGAAAGGAGAGACGAGTGTTCTATGGGAATCATTCTGGGGAAAAGCGAGACCACCTTTAATTGGTCTACTAGACTAGTACAACCATCATCCTTCAAAATGTTGGCAAAGTGTGCTTTTCCCATCTCTTTTAGGGAAGTCTCTTCCACGATAAGGATACCTTTAGGATCTTCAAGAGACCAGATCATGTTTTGCGTCCTTCTCCCCGAGGCCACAACATGGAAAAATTTGGTGTTGGAGTCACCCTGGAGGGCCCATTTGGTTCTACTTTTTAGTTGCTAGTAAGTTGATAATGGTTCAAGATCCTCTGCCTTTCAGCACTAAGGTGAGACAAATGGTCAGTTTGTTCCTTTGTGAGAATACCATTAGTGGGACCTGCAAGGATTGACTCAATGGCGAGTTCAAGACTAGAGGATGCTAAGGCAAAGCTAGCTGATTTTTCCTTTATCCAGTGCTTAGTGGCAGATTTAAGTTTGCGCAGGATGTGACATAGATCCTCAATGCCTAAAATATTATTAGCATCAGAGGTAGAGGACCACCAGCGCAGAAACCAATCGGTGAAATTAGGATCTTTGAGCCAAGAACGATTAAATTTAAGGGGGTAATCAAAGGGGCCATTTGGAGAATTCCATTCAAGACAAATAGGAAAATGGTCAGAGAGATCCTAGCATTTGGTCCAGGTCCTGTAAGCCCCCAAGGAAGGAAGTAGGGTGTCGGAGATAAGAAAACGATCAAGTGGTTTGCTAATTGCCTCATCCCCGGCTCGACCATTGCGCCAAGTAGGTCCTGTCACAAGGGGAGCCACATCCACAAGTCCTGCAGTCTCAAAGAGAGAAATGAAATGATCAGAAAGAGGGTCCAGGGTGGCCTTTGAGCCCCAAATTTCAGAAGAGTGGAGAGTGATATTAAGATCCCCACCTAAAACCAAATACGGTAGATTTAGTGACCCACCACGAAGGGCATTATTCCAAAAAAATTCTCTTTCTCGGTAAGGACCATAAACATTGAGGATATGGAGGGGCTCTGACATCCCTCGAATAGAGGCCTGAAGCAAGATACCCGCACAAGTTTGAAAAAGACTAATTCAGAATATATACAAAAGGAGAAGGAAACTAAATATAGAATTAGAAAGTTAATTCCTAAATTTATGCTAACAATCTGACAGCTTCACAAGATATCCTAAATGAATTCAACTACATTCTATCCTATTTCTAACTTAACTCTTCCATTGACAGCAAAGCTAACTCGATTCTTTCCAGAACTAGTTCACTAAATTGATTACCACTAACCTAAACATATGGATAATATTCAATTAAGAGAAATCCACTCCCGTTTGTAAAATTTAGAATCTTAATTTTCGAATGGCCACATTGCAATTTAAGAGTGATTCCCCTGCATCATTTATCCTTAGTAAAATAACTAGAGTAACCTTGGTAAGCAACATTACAACTTTGGGAGAAGAGAGGTCTGTAGTGCTTTGGAGCATATAAACCCAATATTCATTGTTCGTTTAACCTAGTCCACACAGTGAAACAAAAAATATAAAAAAAACAATTTTTTTTATATAATAAAATAATTTAAAAAAAACAAATCTATATAACTTATATAAACAAATAAAAAAATAAAGCAAACCAAACCACTATAAACATAATTTATGAAAAAAAAATATACATATATATATACCTCAAAAACGAAAAAAAAACCATTATCCAAATTAAATAATAAAAATAAAAATATATATATGAAAACACACAAATTTTTTATTTTCATGGTAGGTCGAACGGTCTTGACCCAACCTCTACAGCAGCAATGGCATTCCGATTTTCCTTACCATCCTTCAATTCCAACAATTTAGATTGCTGCTCAACCTGCTACTTCTTGTCAAATAGCCTAACCGTTCGCGCCAAACATTGGAGGGTTCGCACCAAAAATTGGAGGGTTTGGTGGGTTTTGGATATGGATATTGGTCATACCCGTTGAGGAGTTTGGGATCAATATTAACCACGGTTGATTTCACAATTTCTCTATTTAATTGCCATAGCTGCCATGGATAAAGCAGCATTGGAGAGAACCTGGAGACTTTTGAAGAGGCGGGCCACAAATTCAGCACCTCTGGTGTCAACACCACCTTCTTTTCTTACAAAATCCCTGGTAAGTACTGTGAATTGATAAATGTTTACTCAATGTTGGATAAAAACCCTATCCGGCCCCTCACCAGAGAGTTTCCATCCATCATGATTTTGGAGAATTAAATTTTTAGTGAGTAAATTTTTAGTACTGTAAAATTTCGCAAAACATCTTTGCCTCTTGTCGCCAATGGAAGGTAAAGGGTTTGGATAGTCAGCAACCTAAAAAAAGGGTGAATACTAATGTGACTTTGCAGGGGTTGTAAGGAGAAAGTATAGGTTTCCCCTAAGCTCGTCAAAGTAAATATACTAGCGAGTCACTCTTCTCCTTGACTCTCAATATTAAAGGGATGGGTAGGCTTAATGCAGGGTACGACAAGGTGAATCTCTTTTTAGTGAGTAGGTCCCTAAAAGAGTCTAAGCATACTTAATGTAGGAGCGAAGTCTAGTGGATAAAAAACTCTTTCTGGCCTAACTAGAGTTTTGAGTCCCTTAAGTGTGCCATTGACAAATAGTAGACCATCATTTGTCATGGAATTGTTATTTCCCCATTACAGTCTTCAGTGCTAGTCATGGCTGTGTCAATCAGGATTTAGCATTTGAATTGATTCAATGCAAAAATCTACCTCTGGAGTGACTCCCACTCCAAAATTCTCAGGGTTTCTATGCAGATCTGACGTGGGGAGTCACTTTGTATCTATTATCCAAAATTTTGTTTTGTGCAAAATATTAAAATAACCATCTGACAAAGAGGGGAATAAACCCTTGGCTCATGAACAGGGACCTTCCTAGAGCAATTAGACCCCCTATATTCAAACACCTTTTGTTTCTCCAAGGGACCCTCGCTATAGTCCACTAGTTGAACATCCTCTGCTTCTATCCCTAGGGTTTCTGTAGATAACATTTTTCATCACCGTATATATAGATATCATCCTCTGCTTCTATCCCTAGGGTTTCTGTAGATGACAATTTTCATCACCATATATATATATATATATCATCCTCTGCTTCTATCCCTAGGGTTTCTGTAGATGACATTTTTCATCACCATATATAGACATCTCGAGTTCTAGTTCCATTAAGTTAGAAAACTCATGACTTAACTTATCATCATTTCAACAAAAAATGATATCGTCTACACAGACAACGGTAACTAGAATCCCACTCTTCTCTGTTTTTAAAAAGATATTTCTATTTGCAGTGCATCTTTTGAAACCTTGTTGAAAGAGATACTCGTCTAAGAGTTCATACCAAGCCCTTGGGACTTGTTTTAACCCATAAACATCATTTTTTAGACTCTAAACATTGTCCTCCTTTCCATACAACTTGAAACCATCAGGTTGTTTAGTGAATACTTCTTCATGTAAATCTCTTTTCAAGAAAGTGGATTTCACATCCATCTAATAATATACCTTGAAAATTTTGAAGCATGAGCAAGAAAAGAACATATATTGTTGTTCCATCCCATTATTGTATCCAAACCTGCCTTTACATGTGACCCATCCTAGACCTTCCAAAGCAGGTGAGTGCCAATGATTGGAAAGGCCTGTGCTCAAGGCTTTCCAATTATTTGAAGCATGTTTGTGAATATCGACAGAGTTGTGGATCCAATCTAGGAATTTTAGGTTCCAAGTACTTCTGAACCTAAATTCTCTTCCATAGACCCTCCTTGGACATCAAGTTCTAAATTTTTTTAGCTATCAATGCATGTGACCAAAAGTGAATAACTGCTTCTGATCCCAACCACCCTCATTCTTTGGTTTTGAGATCAGTTGCCATCTTGCTAATGGAAACTAATATTGTCAGATTTGCCTCTCCAAAGAAAATCAGAACAAATCTTTCTAATATTTTCTAATGACTAAAGAATCCCTGAATACCTGAAGATCTGTAAACAGAACTCGGGGTGCAAGAAGCTCAGCTCAGTTTTTAGTACCCTAACCTGCATTAGCAATTAAATGAAAATAGTGTTGTTTCTGCAGGAAGAGGATGCCTCCAATATGACATATTATCATCCCTTTGGCATGCTCCACAACTTCTTGAATGTGAAGTATTCTAGGCTCCCTATCTAACCCCTCACCAGAGAGTTTGTCTGCAATTGTGGTCAATTTCCCTACATATGTGTAGTTAAGATATTTTTTCCATTTAATACAAATACTCTTAGTTTTTGTTTAAAAAACAAAAAGAAACAGTGCGGCAGTGAGTAGTACAGGATAGACCTTTAATTTTGATAGGTGATTTCATTCAATTAATTTTGAATGCTAACATAAAGAAAAACCGCAATGGTGAGTAGTTGATTTCACTAGGGTACCTCTCTCTGAAGAATTTTAGGGTAGTGTCTCAATTAATATCTATTTTTAATTTATTATTTTCATTAAGAGGCCATGCATGTGTTCTAGGGAATGACAAATAAAGCTCAGTTAGATATTATCTATATGAATTAGTCATCTAATAACAATGAGAATGCGCCCAGGATCCTTTGAAAATAATGTTTGTGGTTGTGGTTGTTTATAAAATAGCTATTCAGATTATATTTCTGCCCTATTAGCACTGATGATGAGGATATCATCCAATTTTGTACTTGTTTCTTTTGAAACCCTCACCTATGGCATTATAGTCCAAACTCACAAGGTGAAGATCTAAGAACAACTCAGAGAGGTTACCCACTATCACCTCAATAACTCTCTCCCACTTTTTAAATTGGTTCTGTTTCCAACTTTTTACCTCCTACATTCTCACTCAATGTGAAAGTCCCAAACATACATGTGAGAACTCATGGGTGACTAAGAAAAACTACCCACTGTCACCTTGATAGTATTATCTCTCAGTTTAGGTCAGCTCTCCTATCTAGCTCAAAGGGGGGAATCCTGACAACAATCTAAGTCCAAGGTGTATTCAAGGAGAGAAAGGGGTAAATGGAATTAGGGTAAATCTGGTTCTAATTTGAATTGTAGCAAGTAAATTCCAGATTTACACAGCTTCCAAACAATGATTAAACATAGATATTCTTAGGCTAAAACAAATCTGAAAGTTCAATTTATATTCTGAAAATTATAGGTCTGTTATACAAAAAATTAGATAAAATACATAATTGAAAATGAGGGTTTAAGGATCTAAAAATCAATCTGAAATTAATATTTCTTTGCTGGAAATTTACAGATTGTTGGAGCAAAAAATAAAGGGATTTTTTATTGTTCTCATCTCTTTTAAAGGAGCATAACTCTGACAGTCCTTGCATTTCTGGAGAAAGAATATCTTCCTGTGAAACTTTGTCCAGCTGCTTCTCCTGGCTACCACCATCACCTTCGTCCCATACAGAATCTGACATTTGAGTGTCTACTTGACCAAAAGCAATGCTTGCTTCATGCTGAGATTGAACAAAAGGATCAAAATCTCTCCTTTCAGGGGGCATTATCACCGTGCTTTGATGCTTGCCTCTTTTCCCTTCTCTTCTATCCCGGGACCCCAAAAAGTTGCCAGTGCTCATCCTTTCTGTCTCCATGTTGCTCAGAGAAATATACTACTAGGAATTTGGGAGGAGGAACTATTTATAGGACCAATTATTCTATAATAAGTTTTAAATATTCCGGGTTCAAGTGTTAAGTCTACCATAGTTGATATTTGTAACTGGACATTTTTGAGTGTTAACATGACCCAAATCTTGGAGTCCTCCATTTTCTCTGATCTTTGATGGTCTTCCTTAATCTTATTTTTATTGATATATGACAGTAATAATATTGACACTCACTACTCAACTTGTTACCTTTTTCAATTTCAGGGGACTTGCTTAGATATCACCTCTAATCCCACAACCTCCTATTCTGAGATTTTAGCCCATGTGGTTCATTCAAGGCTTCCTTTTATAAGTTAGAGCAGATATGGATGTAGTATTTATCCTCTAAAGAACCTTCTGTTTCTTTCATTCCATAAGTTCAACTATGATTGTTAATCTGAACTCCCATAGTATTATCAGTTGTTGACAATTTCTATCTTAATATTGGCTAGGTTCTTATTACTGCCGTCAAGTCCTACACCGAGTTCCTTTCTGAACCTATTTCCTCCATTAAATTCCTTAACATCTTCTTTGTCACTTCACATTTCCAAAATAGATGAGAACATTTCTCCTCTGCCTTAAGACAGTTAACAGAACTAAGAGGTCCCTGAGAAGCCATTCTTATGAACGCTTCCAGTGTATTGCTTTTCTGGCCCACCAACGGAAAGCTTATGTGTTTGGCCATATGTTTCTTTTTCAATTTTTGAAGTATGGTTCATAACTTGTCTTGGTTCATAGTGCCACTCTGAATTAAGAGACAATTGTATCCCTAATGAACCATGTAAATTATATTACTTGCAAAGCCCTATAGGAGTTGTTCTTGTTCTATAATAAAGGGAAATTTCCTCTTGCAAAATATCTTGCAACTTCTTCTTTTCCTCCATTGTAGCTATACCTAGCTAAAATAAATGAGAACATTTCTCCTCTGTCTGAAGACAATTAACATAACTCACAGGTCACTCAGAAGCCCTTTTTTTAAAGCTTCCAGTATATTGCTTTTCTAGCCCACTAACAGAAAGCTTATGTGTTTGGCCATATGTTGTTGTTTCAATTTCTGAAGTATGGTCAATAACTTGTCTCGGTTCATAGTGCCACTCCGAATTAAGAGACAATTGTATCCTTCATGAACCATGTAAATTATATTACTTGCAAAACCCTATAGGAGTTGTTCTTGTTCTATAATAAAGGGAAATTTCCTCTTGCAAAATATCTTGCAACTTCTTCTTTTCCTCCATTGTACTTATATCTGGCCACCAGGTTTGATTCTTCCATTCACTTGAGAATTTTTTTTTTAGTTTGGCCTATTAGTTCTTAGAATGCACAAACCAATACAAATGAATACGAAGGTTGCAGTGGTTTAATATTTAACCTCACATTACACATTTATAGTACCCCTAGGAGGTTATAGTGGTTTGACCACAATTTCCACATTTAGATGTACAGTTGGAAACATGCCATAACAGTAACATCAACGTTAAAGACATCTGTGTGTTGATACTTTGCCATTACCCCCCAGAATACACATACTCAGATTACATCATTCACCCCCTCTTAATTGCACCCAGAGGCAAGAGGAGCGAGGTTCTTTTATAGCCTTGGTGTTAGAGAGGTTCTCTTTCAGGGAACATTCAATGCTAATTAAACCAATTGAAAAATGGAATTTTCTCTTATTTAATTTAACCACATTAATATAAACAAATAAACTAGCATAGATAAATAACCCCAAATGTGTTGAGCACTGAGAGGTGAGTTTTTTGATCCCTTGATGCTTAATATGCTAGTTCATAACGTCTAGAAACACACATGGATCTTTTCTGTGCCTTGAACATCTTTGCTTACAGTGTAAAAGATAATTTACAAAGATGTCCTGTCGTATGGACATCTAGTTGATCTCTTGCACTCTCTTTTCTTTCTTCTTTTTTAATGTAATATTAGTTCATGTATTTCAATTTCTTGTATAATCATGTTTCATATTTCTTTATGCTTTCAGGGTAGCTTATGATACTACCAGAGATTGGTATAATTGATTGTATTTTTAGTTCCATGGCATTGACCTATCTTTTGGTCATTGGTTGTGCAATATTAAGTTTATCTTCTTTTTTTTTATCCTATTAATAGACACATTCTGCTCAACTATTGTTTGGCTCCAGAAAACAACTTTCGATCTATTGCAAAATATTTTTTCTGTGTTCAATCCTAAAAATTACGGGCATCGGTAGTGCATCATTAATTTCACGTGCTTTGATTTGTGTTGCTGGTAACATTACCACAACTTGTTGTGCCTGGAGATTGGTGTCGCCATTTGTCTGCAGCAGCATCTTGACCTTCGCTTCGATGTTCCATATATTTGGAGCTTAATGTTTCCTTGGTGTCGAAATCTGTCTATAATTTCAAGCTACTATTTATGGTATCCATAACCATTGATCTGCATTGCATTCAGCATATCTACAGTGTCCCCACGTCTTGTTTTAGGCACCCACTGTGCTGGTGACAATTTTTTGGCATTTTTCTGCCTGCAAAAACTGCCCATATTCTGTCTTTGATATTTTTGATGTCTTGTCAGTTTGCAAACTTTCTAGATTTGTGGGTATCAGCCTTATTTTACATGAGCTTCATTCTCCATGGTTGCCATTAGAGGAAGCATAATTGAATCCTACTTGGTTGTATCTTCCATCTGGGCCCTTGTTCACATTGATATCTCAATTGACAATACGAGCATCTGGGCACTACAGTCTGATCTATCTCTCCTTTCCATTTTCTCCACTACAGGGTGTTTTTGTATTCAAGGTTTTTTTTTTCTGCACAAACTCAACCTAGGCATCTATCTTGAACTATCTGTAACTTTGTTTATCTCAATGGGTTACATGGTCTTTGTTCTGCAATGCCCACACAAGAATCAGTGTGTTCTCAAATGATGTCCATGCATGTTTCACACAGGTGATCTTCATGTATCCACTCTCTGTTCATTTTCTTATGCTGCCATTTGACCCTTGCAGTGATGTCTTGATAAATGAAGATTGGTCCTAATCAATGCAGCCTTTTTTAACTTCAGTTTTGAGGTCAAAAAATTCAATATTTACTGGCCGTTGCACTTTTAAACTTTTCAAATTATTAATGCCATTTTGACTTTTCTAAAATCTTAGATATATTTGTACTTGCCTTGTTATACTTGGTGTCCAGACTTCTTATGGTGCAGCGTTGTTCACCAATGATTGGCAGACTCTCAGAAACTTGATTCCAGGTTTCAGGTATATGTCATATTTGTTTATAGGTTGCACACATGTACAAATGAATGCCAAAGAGAAGAAAAAATGAGAAGATACAATTTTATTATTGAATACTTTTCTCTTACAAATATAACATCTTGATTCACACATTTATAGCATGGTGGTTTAGCCACCTAGCCTTTAAATTTTCATTTGGTCACATGTCATAACATTAACGTTAAACAAATTTGTGTGTTGTTAATATTTCAATATGCCATTTTTTCAAAGAAAAAAAACTCCATTTCTATTCCCCATGAAAATTGAAATCACATTTATTAGGTGTTTTCTGCACTTTTCTTAGAGTTGTCAAAAAACGATTCCAGAGTCCAGTCTATCAGTCTATACTCTATAGTGTCTAGAGTATGCCCTTGGGCCTTATTGATTCTTGTTATCTAATAGCTTTGTACTTTGTTCCATACCTATTCCCTCAGAGCCTCTTTGCATCTAAGAATATCTTTCCTATTCTTCAAAAGAGGAATTAGATTCCATGAGTACTCCCAAAAATTTCTAATTATGTACTTCAAATTTTGAAGGCATGTTGTTAAATTAGATATTTCCCCTTTAAAATATTATTATAATAGTTGTCCCAGTGGGGCAATCCTGTATTCAACAGATGTCCTCCTGAGAAAGTTCCTGGGGATTTTTAGCCATAAGAATTCTAGCCCAAAGGAATTCTTGTTATTAATATTGACATGGTGCACGGACAGAGATATATCCTTCCACCAACATGCCTAATTTTTTGTGACCTGTAGTGTCTTGTGCCTATTCCTGGCATTCTATTTTTTCGTGTTACCAATAAAACCTTGATACATCATATGACAATGTCCAATAAAAAAATGCCCTCTAGCTTGTGCGATTTTATGATTACCAGAATGGGCATTGAGGGTAGTCGCACTCATTTACCTCAATAGGCTGGCTCAGTACATTGGACTGTAGTCAAATCAATTAATCACATGGAGGCTTGGGTTTCTAGCTCTATTTAATGGTAAGGGGCAAGAAAGTTTATAGCATAAGCAGATTGATTATTTCATGTGTACCTCCTTTCTGGAGCTGATTCATATCAAATTATCAATATCATCTCATGCATGTCTGTGGAGATTTCAAAGAGGTTTAATTTGATTTATGCTGGTTAGAGGGAATACTATATACATGGCAATAACCTATTGTCTGTCCCTTGGAAAAACATCAAATAAATTTTCTGAATTTAGTGCACTACTCTGAGAGGTTTCAAGTTGTGTCTAGATAGAAAGAGAGAAACTAGGAATCTAAGAAGAGTTCCTCCAAGTAACTAACTTGTTAAAGAGCAATTGGTTCAGTTTCCATATGGGGACAAAGGGTGTAAAATCTGACAGGAATGGAGTCATCCTGTACTCTTTCAAAATGACTATCAGAGCCTTTCCTCCGAGAGCAAGAGAAGAACAATTTACTCACTGACAAAGTTTTAGAAGAAAGCCATCGATGACTGGTGATGGCCTATGATGTTCTTTGTTCTCAGGATATTATGTTGGAATTCTGAACACTACCAGAAAAATGAGGGTCACTCTATCTCTTTTTAGTAACTTTTAAGAGGAGATAGGATTAAAGGGGGTCTCTCCTTATCAAACAGTAGAAATAATTCAAATCTAGGAGAGAGTAAACAAGCAGAAGAAGCTAGCAATCAGGGAGGATGGTAAACAAGAGATGGGACACTAGTTGTGGGATATTATTCTCTTGAACTTGTGCAGATTACAATGACTTGTGTAATAATTTTAATTTCCTATAGTGGGATTCATAATTTTAGTATAGAACTGTGATTCCTATTGAATCTTTTCAACAATTGGTACTGCTGGATACTTGCAGCTGCATAGTCATATAGTATAAAGTTGGAACATGTCACTGGTGTGAGTTTTTTCAAGAAATTTTATCTTGAAAGTTCATGTATCTGTATCGTGCATCTCTTGGAAAATCACTGACTATGCTATTTCACAGGAAACTTATCAACGAGGGAAAAGGAGTTGAGGACACTTACTGGGAGCTTGTAATAAAAGATATCCAAGATGCATGTGAATTACTTGAACCCATTCATAATGCAACTGGAGGAGAAGATGGTTGTGTTTTTGTTCATGTCTCCCCCAGACTTGTGCTTGATACAAAAGGGACTGTTGAAGCTGCTAAGTGGCTGCACAAAACAATCAATCGCTGCAATGTCTACATTAAGATTCCGGCAACTGTAGAATGTATTCCATCTATAAAGCAAGTTGTTTCATTTGGTATCAGTGTGACTATTACTGTAAGTCTATTATTTTCTCTGAAGTTTTATTCTTAAATAAATGCAGGCATTATTTTCAATTGCCAATTATTGCTTCATTTGTCCAAATATTGGAGCCCAACATGGTATGGTAGAAATTGTATTTGCTTCAAATATAAGCTAAAACATTCGCAAACTAGGAGGCAATTTTTGTGTCTTGGTTGCACATTTTAGATGCTAAAGGCACATCACATTATAAATGGTGTTCAAGATGTAGTTTGTACTATTAAGGCACTGGATAATGAGAAAGCCAGTTGTCATGCATGACATTTTTAGGAGTTATGGCTTCACCCAGTATGGCCATTTACTGTGTGAGCTGGCCTTCAATCTTTTCTTTTTAAGACCACACTGACTTCATATTCTCTGCCATAAATAGAATGCGGATCTCCAGATCAATGAAGAAGGAAAAATCACAGGATAACTTCCTAGAAAAATGATCTCTCTTGTACAATGGGGCTTCTAAATATACTGCTGGGAATTTGGGAGGAGGAACTATTTATAGGACCAATTATTCTATAATAACCTATTGTATGTCCCTTGGAAAAACATCAAATAACTTTGCTGAATTTAGGGCACTACTCTGAGGTTTCAAGTTGTGTCTAGATAGAAAGAGAGAAACTAGGAATCTAAGAAGAGTTCTTCCCAGTAACTAACTTGTTAAAGAGAAATTGGTTCAGTTTCCATTTGGGGACAAAGGGTCTAAAATATGACAGGAATGGAGTCATCCCGTACTCTTTCAAAATGGCTATCAGAGCCTTTCCTCCCAGAGCAGGAGAAGAACAATTTACTCACTGACAAAGTTTTAGAAGAAAGCCAACAATGACTGGTGATGGCTTGTGATGTTCTTTGTTCTCAGGATATTATGTTGGAATACTGAACACTACCAGAAAAATGAGGCTCACTCTGTCTCTTTTTAGTAACTTTTAAGAGGAGATAGGATTAAAGGGGGTCTCTCCTTATCAAACAGTAGAAATAATTCAAATCTAGGAGAGAGTAAACAAGCAGAAGAAGCTAGCAATCAAGGAGGATGGTAAACAAGAGATGGGACACTAGTTGTGGGATTCTACAAGAATGTGTCTTCATCTGGATTGGTTAGTTGTCTCTGTGTGCAGATGTGAAGGATTGCATCTTTATATTAAGTTTAAATGATGATATCACGATAATCAGGGTCATGATATTCATTTATGCTTTGCATTGGCAAAGCATTGAAATTTTGTATTTAATAAAAAACAAATCACTGCATTGATTTGCTTAGTGTACTAGCACAACCACTTAACTTATGGCTGGTGAACACCAATAGGTCACAAGTTAATTGTCATGAATAAGTTATCGGTTACTTGTTTTTTCTTTCTTCTAGTTAAATGAGTTGTCTGTTAGAAACTGCCCATTATCCACGCATTAGCTAAGAGTGCATCAGCTACCAATTAGCTATCTTTGGAACAGAACTCTTGTGCTTAAGCAGGACCATAAGCTCAGTGTTGTAGGTATTTTTAGGTTTAAATATAGGCTCCAATACATTCCTGGGATTTGACAGTTAAAACCAATTTTTGTCCTTCCTAGAATGTGCTTTTAGATTCCAGGTATTGGCTACATCTGTATCTCTATTAAGCGAGCATTTAACACCTGTCCTTGTAAGTATTCTTCTAATGGATTTTTTTCCTTTAGAAGACTAATATCATGCCAAATTCTAAATTGGATATCAATCTTGCAATGGATATGTTACAAAGTGAATTGTTGTTGTAGGATTCCTTTGAACTAAAATGTCAGTGTGGCTGACTATGAAAAATTTAAACTTGCACTGCTATTAAGCTAAAGTACATGGTGTGTTTGTTTGTCATAATTTTCTGACATGTAGAAATCTGGAGAACTGCTTTGTAACAATTGATAGAATGGCCGTTGACCTATTATAATTTGTGATTTTAATTGTGAATGCTACAAGATTCAAGGGATTATCAACTTGTATCCTAAATCAACTTTATATCCTAAATACAAGTCAGAGGTACATTTTGATTTCATCATTTTTATGTGAGTTTTGAATTTTCCTATTTGCTTTTACATTTTAATGGCCATGCATGAATTGATCTTGTGCTGCAGATAGGTTTAAGTTTAACTATCTAAATATTAAAAAAATTCAAGCATGTTTGCATAATTGGCTTCATATTTCATTATAGTACAAGAAGAGTTTTCTTTGACAATGCCCTAGTTTTACTCAAATGGCCTAGTTTTACTCAGATGATTGAAATTTTATGCTTATCTGATAATGTCTATAAAATATGCTGACCCCCCAGGCACAAGAGAATGAAAAGATGCACTACGCAAATGCCTAAAGTCAATGATGCTAATGATGTGTCTGGAGGGATTTTGGAGAAGTTCCCAAAGCGCCTGAATGCTGTTCCTCCTAGAGTTCTCAGTGGTTCATTATCAGGTGTTATTGCTGAGACATATAATGCTGATACACAGTTATGGAGAAAGCACGTGAAAGGCTACAAAAGAATGAACAAATATATTGGGGAGAGTAGATATCGAAATGTTATGGACATGAATGCAGGTCTTGGTGGCTTTGTAGCAGCACTTACATCCGACAAAGTTTGGGTTATGAATGTTGTCCCAACCATTGCAAAAAAGAATACACTTGGTGTGATATATGAAGGAGGCCTTGTTGGAATTTATCATGACTGGTATGGTTACCCTTCATTTCTCTTTTAATTTTTGCAAGGCTTTAATTTCTGTTATAGAAATATAACCTATAGTTGGAGGACCACAATTCACAACAATATACATGCATAGGTAGAAGACTAGGTTTCCACTCTCATCCCATTTTGGGAAAAGGATTATAGGAACAAACTGCATCTAATATGTAATATAACATGTAAAAACTTTGGTTTTTGTATCCTTATACCTTTTTAATGGCCCTAGTGAAGCACAGTAGATTGACAGACAAGATGCTCACCCAATTGAAATCATGCCATGTGTCTACTACACGATGCACCAATAGATTCCATTCTATTTTAAAATGAGAGGATCCCTCCTCGCCATATAACATAAAAATCATGGTTTTCATCAACCGATATGGGTATCTCAAGTATTTTGTAGAATACATCCAATTATTCTTTTCTAAGAAGGCTTTATATTCAGTCCACCAATCTTTCAATTTTTTTACTAGATTGAATTCCTTGGCTCTGTACTCATCCAGAAATGTTTTGTTCAATAGCACTTGAATTTTCTTCAGCTTGAACATTATTTTGAATGAATAGGGTTGTAAATAAGCTATCATGGAAACCCTACCTTCACTTATGACTGATCTCATTCCAAGATTAATGTGTCTGAATATCGATTTGACAACATCGTTATATGGTAATATTATTGGTTTGGCGGCAATCAAAAAACCTCTAAGTCATCATGGTCCTTATGGAAGTCTTCATTGACGAACATTCTATGCATGTATTTGGGCACTCAAGGTCATCTTGGAATCCAATTAAATGATTTGTATCTGTGAGCAACATTTGATCTACATCTTTCCAAGGGTTGGGACTTTCTTCAACTTCCCATTTTAAGGTAGCTTCCCTATTCCTTGTGCTTTTGACATTTTAAATAATAAATATCCTACAATAAAAAATGAAAATACAAATATTAAATCTTGTAGACATAATTATGTCAATAGGTGAGTTATGAACATAAATAAAGTCTACCTCAAGTTTCGACCTAAAACAAATGGACTTTGAGAAACAAGATAGTAGGTGAACAAACTTGGCTTCTCTAGCAAGTTTACAAAGGATAATGGTGAATATTAATTGTGAAATACCTCCCTGAGCTGGTTAAGATTATTAATGACAACTATATATATGCACGGGTGGCAAAGTTTGGTGATAAGTCCTGTATTTTGTTTTTGCAATGATTTATGGAGTTTGAGGATATGCCCTTATCTGAAATCCTTATGGCATGCTTAGGTAGCAAGCTGGGGTGCATAAATTTTGAAGAGAAATGTTTTGACCATGTCATTTGCACCAAGGGATTCACATGAAGACCAAGTACAGTTTTCTTTGGAGCGAGGCGTGCCTGCTGTGATTAGTGTAATGGGGACACAATAGCTTCCTTACCCTTCCCATAGTAGGGATCGAAACGTCGAGATTTACGAAATCATCCAACCCAGCTCCTTCTTATTTACAATTCTCCACTGCGTAAATGACTACTTTCATAAATACTAGTTACTGGTAAGTTGTAATAGTAATAATTATGTAGTTTGTAGATTGATATCTATCATAAATTTGTTTGAATATCATCATTGTCAAGCAATAACAACTTCTTGAAGGGTGCTAGCTCAATGGTAGAGCACCTGCCTAATTATAGGCAGGAGGTTGGTGGTTCGATTCCTCCGTTCCCTATCATAAATTTGTGACTACAAAAATGACTAAATTCACATATATACGACTATTAGTATCTAATTTCTCGTATCTTAGTCGTATTTAGCTTAGTCATTAATATGTTAACATCTAGTAGTTTATTTAGTCGTACATTTGGTCATTAATGGTTGCAATCAGTGACTAAATCAGCGACTAAATCAATGATTAACTCAGTGACTAAATCAATGACTAAATCATTAATTATCAATGACTAAAACAATGACTAAATCATTGACTATAAATGACTAAAGCATTGTCTATCAATGACTAAATCATTGTCTATCAATGACTAAATCAGTGACTACTAAGTCAAGCTATTAATGACTAGTGAAATACGACTAGCTATAAGATAGTGGTAATTTGCTACTATTAGTCACCAACTTAAAAATAGTCATTTATAGCATAATTTTAGTCATTTTTTTAGTCATTAATTTCTCATTTTCTACTAGTGTACGAATCGTCAACATGTATGCATGTTGAACGTGTCTCTCCTGCTATTTGTTTGATTTTGAAGTTTCTGTTGTTGTTGATTCATTAATTATTTTTTCCACGTTGTTGTTGAATCATTAACTATTTTTTCCATGATCTTGAAGCGTAGTATAGGTATATATGGCAATTTTTATTTATTTTGAAGTTTTTTCGCTGAAAGATTATTCACTTATTATTTTTCCACGATCTTGAAGCCTGTACTATTACTATTGGTATCTATGGCATTTTTTAATTGTGAAGTGTATTTAATCTTGTATCTTTCTAACAAGTAAAACTTTCAGGGGTCCCTATCTCTGATCCATTTTTTAATCCAACATGTCAAATTTCGTGGTCATCCAGAACTTCGATCCATTTTTATAGCATTTGGGTTGGCTCAGAGCGGCACAATCTTCATAGTATTTTGTTGGTGGGATTTTCTTTGCTAAGCTATTTCATGTTCAAAATAATTTTGGCATCCTATCAGATAGGAACGAAACCCTCAGTTTTTCATCGTTTACATGTCATTCATTTAGTAACAGTATTTTGCCACATCTTCATCTAATGCAAGTTTTACGGTTTTGGTGAGCTTAAACCTCGGATTCGAATGCAATTTTATCCCTTTTGGTGATCTTAAACCTACTTGGCCGTAGTTCACACTATCTTAGTCAAATGCAATTTTGACCGTTTTGGAGAGCCTAAACCTAGTTAGTAGTTAGTTGCTATTATTTTTCCAATTCATCCACTCACTTATTCTTTCTTTTAAATAAATCTATGTATGCTAATACTTGTAATTTCAAATGCAATTTTGACCGTATGATGTGATTGGGTTTCTACTGATCATGGGATTCTTGGGTTTCTAGTGATCATGTTTTAGTTCTAGAAAGATGAAGGTATAATGTGATTGAGGAGACCAACCATCTTCTTCGCATCTATTGGCTAGAAGAACATGAAGAAACATTGTTGTCAGATTGAACGAATCTTCTTGATGCCATTTGATTGTTTAGAAAGTCATCTCACATGCGTTGGAGTCATCAAATTATATAGGGCATGTATGATGATTAAATATTGTATAAGATTGTGTCTGTCAACATAGTCTATATATCATTAGATATGTAGGCTCGACTGAGTCAATTTGACTTAGATCAAACCAAGGAGGTGAATGGGACTAGGAACTCTTTGAGGGCACCAATAGAGCCCTAGAATGGATTAAACCTTCCCTGTTATGTTGTAAAGGTCCCAATTTCATGCCTAATCACATTAGTAAAATTCTGCTCCAATTTGGTGAGAGGATATCACTTTCCTTGAGCTAGGATTTATCCTGCTTTGGTCACCTAAGACAAGGGAATTGTTTGCAATTTTGTGTGGTGTTCTTTATTTCCAACAATGGTGTTGATGGTAAGGGGTTATTGAACATATGAATGGATGTCTTCTAGATATTTAGGACCTAAGTTTATCTATTATAAAAATGGTGAAAAATACAGTCAAATAAATTCTACATTGATTATAGGATGCAAACCCATATATGTTGGAATGTGGAGCTTAAAATCATTTTCCCAAACTTTATCAAGAGTAATGCATGGACCATATCGTAAAGTGTTGGTATTCCTTTGAAATCTAACAAAAATTTTCTTCTTAAGATTCAAGTACACCTGATCCCAAATTTGAATGAATGAGGAATACAATGCATGTCGTTTTGGGATTTGGATTTCTCACCAGACCAAAGCAAAACCTCTCATGATTATTTTTGAATCACACAAAACATATCTTTGACGTTGATTTATTTCTCGAATTCTTGGTTTTCATGGTCTATGTTTATCGAGCTTGTTGATTGACCTAATTCAATAGGCGTTAAGCGATTAAATATATAACATACTTCAAACATAGTCTATCTTGTTGAATTGTATTGATGTGCTCAATTATAGCTATGATGAATGTACATGAGACTTTCATCCCATGTTCTGTGATGCTTGTGGTTGTGCATGATAAATAATTGTACCACCTTGTAAATAAATAAATAAATAAAACTGAATAGTCAGGAAGCCGAAAAGGCTGGGCGGAAGGTGAAACACAATCGTCCTATGAAATGTATAAATAAATGCTTTTAGCAATGTAATGGATATTGAATCGGGAGTTATTACCAACAAGTGGTATCAGAGCAGGGCTGTCTGCCATAACTACTGCTTGCCAGACCTTCGTTCTGCCATATCTATTTCAGGCTGCCTGGCTGCCTGCCCATCGCCAGTCTGCCCCTGCGCACATTCATTATGTGCGTTTATTTTCTCCTCATACGTTTGATGTATAATGATACCTAACCCTAACGCTCCATCTCCTCCAGTCTCTTGTGCTGCGTTGAAGGAATTCTGGTTTCCTCGGCCACAGTCTCGAGTGCTGAGTCTCAACAAGAATGTCTGGCCTGCAATTCAAGTAATATTGCAGTGCTGCAGCCTCATCTCTTATCCGCCATGGCTGACTCGACTCCAACCTTCAGATATGGAATGACCGTGATTAGATCACATGATCAAATGATCTATATGCCACGTACTGTTTATTAGGGTTTCCTTCTCGCCCCCTTGTCTTAGAACCAAAGTCTAGAGCTGCGTTCATATTGAAGAAGAGACTGCCTGCGATATCGTTTGATCTGAGCCTGCGTGGGAATAAATCTGTTGTATGAGCCCGTGTACTGAGTTTTCATGTGAATATTGTGTGAATATCAGTCAGCTACGATATAGTTTGACCTTGTTTTATGCGTGAATATCATTTGCGATACCATAAACCCTAATTGTACCCTAGTTTATATGCGTTGATCATAGATATCTCTGCTACGTTTTAAAGACTGAGTGAAGAGTCCACCCGCTCTCTTATATTCACATGGAGTGCATAGAGCACCACTGCTATGTTGAAGCTAAAAACTGCTGCGTTGAAGCTGTACTGAAACCCTAATTTCTGTGCTGCGACCTGCGTGGAGAAGGCTCCTTCTCTAGCGAGTTCCTGGCCTCGATGTCGGCCCAACGCAAGAGCTCCGTTACTAGCAATGAGCTGGCTACGTGGAGGAGATTGAAGACTGCTGCGTGGAGAGCCTGAGAGCCTGAGAATCGTGGAGCTGCGACCTGCTACACCAGCGTGGAGCTGCGACCAGCGTGGAGGTTACTATCAGTGAAGACTGCGTTGATATGGTGTGCATATATGCATTGATATTGTGACTGATACTTGCTGCTTGATGGTATCAGTTCGTCAACTAGATGATGGGTGAGAGTTGAAACACGTACAACCTTGGTGAGAAACATCTATATATATATGAATGGAGAGTGCTGTTCCATTAGTGTTGAAGACCATTGGAATTGTGGTCCAGTGCATTGTGCTACGTCCTCGTGAATATATGGACTTCTCGTTGTTGGGTTTAATTTTTTGAGAGTTTTTGAGTGGACTGGTAATGTTCATATATTGTCCATGTCTCCTCTGTAGTGAGTGGATTGGAGATGATACATGTTGTTGGCCTTTTGAGCTGTTTGAACCATTGCTGTGACTGAATTTGAAGAGCTGCCTGCGTTGGAGGAATAAATACCTATCAGTGGTATTTTAAAGACTGCGTGGTGAAGTAAAGGCTACCTTCTACCTGAAGGCTGCGTTGGAGGAATAATTGGTTCTTTCTAGTTTTATTTTATTGATTGATATATATCATATATTGAAGATTGATTACTGTGCTGGAGAAATATGTATGCTTCCTGTGATTGTATATGCTGCGGCCTGTGGTTGTATAGACTTATATAAATATTGCGTTGTGATATATGAGACCATTGAGAGACTGATATATGCTGAGCGTGGAGGTAAAACGTTTTTGTTCATTAAAATACAAAAACCTTAATTTTTGCCCTAATCTTTTGCATTGAAGAGTGATAGATACAGCAGAATACTGTTGGTGTTTGTTGTAAATTACTTCCATTTTCCTGAAGCTGCTCATATCCACCTGAATATTGTAATCAAGCTGGGGCTCTCCCTCAATATTGCTTGTGAAGTGCATGGAGGCCGAACCTAAATATTGTTGCAAACATCCAATTAAAGACTGAAGTTGTGATCACATTCTACGTGAAACGAGATTACTGAGACTGCCCATCATGTTGACTGCATAAAGTTTTTGAAATCTGCGAAGAGCTGAGATAATTGTTGACTGTTGGTTGTATTATTTTCTCTGTCATTGTATCATTTTTAAAACCTGAAGTTGAGATTGTAAATCACCTTGGCAGAGATTGTAGACCTGCAAGGTTCTTATTTTTTCTATTTCTCTTTGTCATATCAAGTTCATTATTGTAAATTACACTAACAGTTGTAAAGATGCACTCTTTGGCA
>LPNX010289145.1:86331-109189 GCA_001517045.1 Pseudotsuga menziesii
GTTTGAAGATGCGACCAAGTATCTACAACTTGTAGGAAGTCTTATCTACCTTACAACAACTAGACCAGATATTTCTTACATTGTTGGCATACTTTCAAGGTTCATGCATAAACCTTGTGAAGGACACTGGTCAGCTGCAAAGAGGGTTCTAAGATACTTGAAGGGGACTCAAGACGTTGGACTCAAGTACTCTAAAGTGGATGACTTCAAACTTATTGGGTACTTAGACTCATATTTTGATGGCGATAAGGAGATAGGAGTATCAACTTCTGGATACACTATGAGTCTTGGATCAGCAGTTGTTTCATGGAGATCATGCAAACAGTCAGTTCCAGCAGCTTCAACAACAGAAGCAGAATATGTGGCTGCAGTTGAAGCAACAAAAGAAATAGTATGGCTCAGGAAGATACTTGAAGATTTGCAGGAAAAACAAGAGAACACCCTCCATTGTTGGTCGACAATACTTCTGCAATCAAGATGGCTAAGAATCCTAGATTCCATGATCGAACCAAACACATCAACACAAAGTATCATTTGATTTGACATCATGTAGAGGCCAAGACAGTCCATCTTCGACATTGTTCCACAAATGATCAAGTTGCAGACATCTTCACCAAATCGCTTGGACGAGAAAAGTTTGAAAGATTCAGAAACATGCTCGGACTTACGAACACCCCTTCGGATTAAGAGGGGGATTGTTAGAATATAATCCGTTAGGGATTATTGTAAATAAATAAATAAAACTGAATAGTCAGGAAGCCGAAAAGCCTTTTCGGCTTCCTGACTATTCAGTTTTATTTATTTATTTACAATAATCCCTAACGGATTATATTCTAACATTATTCAATTGTATCGATGTGCTCAATTATAGCTATGATGAATGTACATGAGACTTTCATCCCATGTTCTGTGATGCTTGTGGTTGTGCATGATAAATAATTGCACCACCTTGTGATTTACAACTTTTGTATTTCTATTGGCTAAGCATGGAACATGATCATGATAGATAATAGTGTGTTGAATTGGTGCCATAGTGTTTTATAAAAGGTGTTGACAAACATGGAATCTTTGTTAGAGATGATTTTAGTCAGTAATCCATAGTGTTTCCAAACATGCTTGAAGAAAAACTACATAGAATATTGTGTCGTCGTAGTATTCTTACAAGGAATGAGGAAAACCCTTTTCGGGAATCTATCAACCACTACCAAGATTGTATCATGTTGTTTTTTGGTGATAGGATATCTAGTCAAGTAGTCCAATGAAATGGATTCCCACGGTTGAATTATAATGGGAAAGGGTGTCCACAACCATTTTAATTGATTTAATGGCTTGATGATGTCACAAACCACACATGACTTGATATACTTATCCACATCCATCTTGTGTGAAAGACAATATAAATACTTATCGAGTAATGTGAGAGTATTTTCCACTACAAAATTACATGTTTTTTTTTGTAGTGTGAATCCCAAATGAGTGTATGCATGCATTTACGTAGAGGTACACAAAGTTGTCCTAGCTTATCATGAAAATTTTACTTCATGTAGTAAAGAAGAATTCACTAACTTATCTAGAGTTTCTGATACACTTCAGATAATGCATATCATGCTACTATTTGGATTTCTCACCAGCTCAATACAATATCTCTCATGCTTATTTGTGAATCGCATAAGCCATATGTTTAGCATTGTGTGATTTTTCAACTTCTTGTTGTTCATGTTCTATCTCGTTCAAACTTTTCAGTTGATTTATGAAGTCAATAGACATCAAGGGATGAAATCCATAACAGACTTCAAACATACTCTTGCCTAGAGAATTGTACCGGTGTTCTTGATTATAGCTATGACGAATGCATAAGAAACTTTCATCCCATGTTTTGCATTGTTTTTGTTTTTCATGCAAAGCAACTCTACCACCAACTATGAACACAACGTTTTTTTGTCCATTGGTCTGAGCATGGAATATAATCGACGTAAGTAGTTGTGTGTCGAGTTGCTACCATAGTGTTTTCAACAAAGTGCTGATAAATATGGAATGTTTGTTAGATACTATTTTAGTCGGTAAGCCATAATTTTTCCAAACATTCTTAAAGAAGAACTAAGCATACTTTTGTATTATCATAGTATTTTCGTAGGGAATAAAAAAAAACCATTTTAGAGAGCTTATAAACCACTACAAATATTGTATCATGTTGGGTTTTGGTGAAAAGATATCCAAGAAAGTATTCCAAGAAATGGATTCCCATGGTTGAATTCGAATGGGAAAGGGTGTATACAAGCATTTTCATTGATTCAATGGCTTTATGATGGAACAAATGAAAAAAGACTTGATATAGTTGTTGTCATCCATCTTGAGTAAAGGATAATAAAAATACTTAGGAAGTACTGTGACAGTATTCTACACTTTAAAATGATCTATTGTTTATTTGAAGTATGCATCCCAAATGAGCTTATGTATGTGTTCAACTATATGTAAACAAATTTGTCCTATCTTGCAAAGAAAATTCTCTTTCATGTAGTCGTTGAAAACAATAGAAAATTTCTATACCAAGGAAACTCCTTAGCTCATGAATGTTTCTTGGAATCGTCCATTCCCTCAGTACTTTTATCTTTTATGGGTAGATTTGAATTCGTGGTGAGTCGATCACATATCCCAAGTATTTGACACTCTTCATTGCAAAAGAGCACTTATTTCTTTTTTTATATATATTTTTTTATTTCGAATTTAGAACTATGCCCATAAAATCAATTTCAAGAGTACACTTGTCTCATCTTTATTCAATCTAAAAAAAACCATACCTAATAGTCCACCCCTAATTCTAAAATATAAGCACCTATAAATATTATATACAATTTTCCCCAACAAATGATGAAATGATATAATAATTCATGTTATTAGGCATACAAACCAAATAATAAAAGGCTTACTTAAGATTGATTGACTTATTTTCCATGTGCATTTCAAACAAAATCACACAACTAAATTAAAGCAATTGTTGACCGTATGACCACTTATTTTTCAATATACAATGCATGGATCTATCTCGGTTAGAAATGGATAAAAACCTTATATCAATATCACATTCAGTGGTTAACCATGGTTTCCGGTTGAATAGTTTAAAAATTCTATGAATTGGATTGGAATAGTTTGATTTTTTAGGGACAAATTTAATATAATGTAGTTGGATTTTTTTAAAATTTAACTAAATTCCAGTTATCAAGTTTTTGGAATTTTAAATATGTTAAATATTTTAAAAGTGATAAATCTACTTTGACCATTAAAATTGAAATTAAAACATAATTATATCTCTATTTTACAAAATAAAAAGAGCTGGCGTTTCCAAATTTTTGAAACCAAAAATACAAGTTTGACCATATTGTTTTTGAAATCACAAATGCAAGTTTGACCATATTGTTGACCTTAAAACAAGTTTTTTTTTCTTTCACAAGACAGCTTAAACCTGGCCGCCAATTCATTCACCAATCTATTCTTCCCTTTAAATAGAGCCTTGTGTCATAATCCTTGTTTGTCATAAGCCAAGGAAAGACATGAGCTAACCTTTGCAACTCATATGACTGGAACTAAGAGACAATCAAACCATCAAAAAATTTCCTTAGCATTGAGTCTGCCACTCTGACTCCTCCTACATACCACAGAGAATTGATGCCTGCCACTGCGCTTTCTCGAAAATACGTAGGCACCAAGTATTTTGTTATGTGAGAGCAGTTTTTCATCTCTTCCAAAGCCAGCGAGAGGAGCGATAACGCAGACCTGAAAAACTGCTCCACCATAACAAAATACTTGTTACCTACGGCATAACAAGTACGAATGTAGGAGTCAGAGTCGCAAAAATTGGATTTCCTCGACAATTTGACCTAGTCTGAGTGTTATATGAAAGATTTGAACGCTTCTACATGAGTGGATCAAATCAATCGATTTCTGCTCCTTGTTTTTTTAATGTGCAACACTACGAAAGTTGCACATATATGTGCATAGGTGCACATATATCTCTTCCCTTGTTATCAACCAACCAGGGACAAAAATACAAATGGGGTGTTAGTTAAAAGGATTAATCCAATATTTGATGAAATGGAAAATCATAATCCTTGTTGGTTTACAAAGGATTTAAAATCTTCTATTTGATTGGATCTACTCCATCTATTTATCCTCCCTGGTGTTTTACTGTGCAATGCTAAGAAACATGCATACTTGCACATATCTTTCTTCCCTTGTTATCAACCAATGATCCGGAAACACAACCTCAATTTTAAAACCCAACCAACCCTGAAACACAACCTTCACATATTTTTGTTCAACCACTACCAAGATTGTATCATGTTGTTTTTCGGTGATGGTATATCTAGTCAAGTAGTCCAATGAAATGGATTACCATGGTTGAATTATAACAGGAAAGGGTGTACACAACCATTTTCATTGATTTAATGGCTTGATGATGTCACAAACCACACATGACCTGATATACTTATCGACATCCATCTTGTGTGAGAGACAATATAAATACTTATAGAGTAATGTGACAGTATTTTCCACTCCAAAATTAGATTTTTTTTTTGTAGTGTGCATCCCAAATAAGTGTATGCATGTATTTACATAGAGGTACACAAAGTTGTCCTAGCTTATCAAGCAAATTTTACTTCATGTAGTAGTCAAGAAGAATTGACTGACTTATCTAGAGTTTCTGATACACTTCAAATAATGAATATCATGCTACGATTTGGATTTCTCACTAGCTCAATACAACATCTCTCATGATTATTTGTGAATCGCATAAGCCATATCTTTAGCATTGTGTGATTTTTCAACTTCTTGTTGTTCATGTTCTATCTTGTTCAAACTTTTCAGTTGATTTATTAAGTCAATAGACATCAAGGGATGACATCCATAACGGACTTCAAACATACTCTTACCTAGAGAATTGTACCGGTGTTCTTGATTATAGCTATGACGAATGTATAAGAAACTTTCATCCTATTCTTTGCAATTTTTTTTGTTTTTCATGCAAAGCAACTCTACCACCAATTATGAACACAACTTTTTTCTGTCCATTGATCTGAGCATGGATTATAATTGACGCAGATAGTTGTGTGTTGAGTTGCTACCATAGATTTTTCAATAAAGTGCTGATAAATATGAAATGTTTGTTAGATACTATTTTAGTCGGTAAGCCATAATTTTCCGGAACATTCTTAAAGAAGAACTAAGCATACTTTTGTATTATCATAGTCTTTTTGTAGGGAATGAAAAAAACAATTTTAGAGAGCTTATAAACCACTACAAAGATTGTATCATGTTGGGTTTTGATGAAAGGATATCCAAGAAAGTATTCCAAGGAAATGGATTTCCATGGTTGACTTCGAATGGGAAAGGGTGTATACAAGCATTTTCATTGATTCAATGGCTTTATGATGGAACAAACCACAAAAGACTTGATATACTTGTTGTCATCCGTCTTGAGTGAAGGATAATAAAAATACTTAGGAAGTGCTGGGACAGTATTCTACACTTTAAAATGATCTATTGTTTATTTGAATTATGCATCCCAAATGAGCTTATGTATGTGTTCATCTATATGTACACAAAGTTGTCCTATCTTGCAAAGAAAATTCTCTTTCATGTAGTCATTGAAAACAATAGAAAATTTCTATACGAAGGAAACTCCTTAGCTCATGAATGTTTATTGGAGTCGTCCATTCCCTCAAGACTTTTATCTTTTATGGGTTGATTTGAATTCGTGGTGAGTCGATCACATATCGAAGTATTTGACACTCTTCATTGCAAAAAGAGCACTTATTTCTTTTTTATATAATTTTTTATTTCAAATTTAGAACTATGCCCATAAAATCAATTTCAAGAGTACACTTGTCTCATCTATATTCAATCTAAAAAAAACCATAACTAATAGTCCACCCCAAATTCTAAAATATAAACACCTATAAATATAAAATGAAACTTTTCGCAACAAATGATGAAATAATATAATAATTCATGTTATTACGCATACAAACCAAATAATAAAAGGCTTACCTAAGATTGATTGACTTATTTTCCATGTGCATTGAAGTAGGTGTCTCGTAACTTACACATGCATAAAGAACCTTCGATGGTTTCAGTCATTCCGTTGAGAAAGATTATGTTCAAATAGTTCCCTTCACTTAGAGGGCCTCTCTACTTGATTATCATTGTTTGATTATCTTAAATTAACCAAAGTTGAAATCCATGATAAAAATGGAAACAATTAACATCTGCCTAATGATAAAAATGGAAACCATTAACATTTGCATTATTATTCCACTCGATTTTCTAACTAAAATCTCACAGAAATTGTTGAAATAGTAGCTTCCGGTTGCTAAATTTGTATAATCGAGACATTTTAGTTTTTTTAGATTCCTAAAAAACCTAGAAAAAGATTCAAATCTCTAAATATTAGCTTACTCCATTAGCATCTATTGAATTTGCATATATAACTTTAAAGTAGAAAACTCAATCAAATTTTGGTCAAATCCAAATGGGCTTATAGGATTATATATCTATAATTAAAATTATTATAAAACACTGAATTTCAAACAAAATCAGACAACTAAATTGAAGCAATTGTTGACCGTATGACCACCTACTTTTCAATATATAATGCATGGATCTATCTCAATTGGAAATGGCTAAAAACCTTAAATCAATATCACATTCAGTGGTTAACCGTGGTTTCCGGTTGAATAGTTTAAAAATTCTATGAATTGGATAGGAATAGTATGAATTTTTGAATTTTTAGACACAATTTTAATATAATGTAGTTGGAAATTTTTAAAATTTAAGTAAATTACAGTTATCAAGTTTTGTGAATTTTAAATATGTTAAAATTTTTTAAAACTGATAAATCTATTTTCACTATTAAAATTGAAATTAAAACATAATTATAATTCTATTTTACAAAATAAAAAAATCTAGGGCTTCCAATTTTTTGAAACCACAATTACAAGTTTGACTATATTGTTTTTGAAATTACAAATGCAAATTTAACCATATTGTTGAGGCGACCATATTGTTGACCTTAAAACTAGTTTTTTTTTTTCACCAGACAGCTTAAACCTAGCCATTTATTTTCACCACAAGCCCCCAATTCATTCACCAATCTATTTTTCCCTTTAAATAGAGCCTTGTGTCATAACCTTGTGTCATAATCCTGGTTTGTCAGAAGCCAAGGAAAGACATGCGCTAGTCTTTCTGACTCAGATGACTGGAACTAAGAGACAATCAAACCGTCCAAAAATTTTAGCATTGAGTCTGCCACTATGACTCCTCCTACATACCACACAGAATTAATTGATGCCTGCCACTGGGCTTTCTCGAAATTATTAACAATAAGTAGGCACCAAGTATTTTGTTATGCTAGAGCAGTTTTTCATCTCTTCCAAAGCAAGTCTTTCTGACTCAGATGACTGGAACAAAGAGACAATCAAACCGTCCAAAAATTCCCTTAGCATTGAGTCTGCCACTCTGACTCCTCCTACATACCACACAGAATTGATGCCTGCGACTGTGCTTTCTCGAAATTATTAACAATAAGTAGGCACCAAGTATTTTTTTATGCTAGAGCAGTTTTTCATCTCTTCCAAAGCCTGCGAGAGGAGGGATAACGCAGACGTGAAAAACTGCTCCGCCATAACAAAATAATTGTTGCCTACAGCATAACAAGTACTAATGTAGAAGTCAGAGTCGCAGATAAATAGCTGTCAAGGTCAAACGAAAATAGCTGTACTATTTTTGTTCGATTAAATAACGCAGCCTCTTGATTCTTGCATTTCCATGCCTATATTTTTCAAAGAAAAGATATGGCCGAGTCTTTCATGGCATTGCATTTCAACAAGATGAACAGGAAGGATTGACAAACCAGTAACAGTGGTAAATATAAAAAAAAATTGGAAAATTAGTGCAAAAATTCACTGAGCATTCAGTCTCAAACATTGTACATATGGCAGATAATTACAGCCATTCAGCTGAAACCAATAACATGTTACCTTGCTCTCTTCGCACAATGGTACTTGTTGCAAAGAATTTCGAAAGAATTTGTTACAAAGCTCAACGTTGATAATGGACGGGGCCGGGGCCATGCACGTCACGAGAAGTTGGTACGCTCCAAAGGCCAACGCTGGAGACCATTTTTGAAGATATCAAAATACTGAATTGCAGTGTTGGGTAGTCAATTTGCACACTAGGCGTATGGATCTCCGGTATGCACCCTATTCCCTTAAAAAACAAGTATCTACCCATTTTATTTTCTGTTTATGTTTATAAACAAGTATAATACTAGAACATAGTACTAATCTTCCTGGATGGTACTTGTTTTGAAACATAAACAGAAAAATAAAATGACTAGATACTTCCTCGGCTGCAAAATTGACTTGACTTCCCAACGGTGCAATTCATTATTGGATATCTTCAAAAATGGTCTCAAGTGTCTGGTCTCCAGCCTTTGCCTCTGGAGCATACCAACTTCTCTTTACGTGCATGGCCCTTAGATCATCAACGTTGAGCTTTGTAACAAATTCTCTTGACACTCTGATCGGGCCTCGACTCTGGTCGTTTTTTTCTATCTCGAACGGCTCGCAGAGACTAGAGGGGCGTTCCATTGTGCGAAGAGAGCAAGGTAAGGTTGCCTACCTTATGTTCTTGGTCAGGCGAGCGAAATGGTTGTAATTAGCTGCAGGATGTACAATGTTTGAGACTGAATGCTCAATGAATTTTTCCACGATTTTTCCAATTCTTCCGATAGTTCCCACTGTTACTGATTTGTCAATCCTTCTTGTTTTCTTTTTGAAATGCAACGCCATGAAAGACTTGGCCATATCTTTTTTTCCTTTATGAAAAATAATCAAGAGGCTGTGCTATTTATAAGATGAATTCGTGAGTGAAGGAATTGAAGAAAACTAGTACAGCTATTTTTGTTTGACCTTGACAGCTATTTATTTGCATTTTGAATGGAACATCGCACGATACAAAATGTTATGGGACTAGCTGGTGGATTTTCTTGTAACCATGCTGAGGCTGAGAAACATTGGAATGTAAATGCACGTGAGGCTGAGAGTATCCTACTTGGTTTTCCCTGTATCCTTAGAAGGTGAAGGAATTGAACAAAAATATGTGCCAGTTGGAAGAGGCCCATGCTGGAGACTGAAGCTTGAGACCATATAGGAAAAGGAGAAGGTGATTTTCTACCACTAGCTGGTAAACAAAATTAAAATATTACCACCTAAAACACCTTGATAGTTTAAATCTATTGATTGATTGGTTGATTCATATAGTTGCATATATCTTTCTTGATCACCAGCCAGGGACGGAAATACAACCAGCCATGATCTCAGTTCTCAGTTTTAGAAGTCGTAGAAATTGGATTTCCTCGACAATTTGACCGAGGCTGAAAGTTATATGAAAGATTTGAACGCTTTTACCTGAGTAGATCAGATCCATCGATTTTTTCTCCTTGTTTTTTTAATGTGCAACCAGCCATGATCTCGGTTTTACTACCTCTCATACCCTGAAAGTTTCTTCAAGGAATTGGACGATTGAAACGCCATCGTCTCAGTGGTGGTTGTAGTTCTTTCAGAGTGATTGATTCATATTGTTACAGGAGTATTCAAAGTTGTAGAACCAGTCCTCGTTTTAGGAGCGACTGGTATTCTCTAGCACTTTAGATTTGTACGAATCGTCAACATCTCTGCGTGTTGAACATGTCTCTGCCGCTATTTGTTTGATTTTGAATTTTCTGTTGTTGTTGATTCATTAATTATTTTTTCCATGATCTTGAAGCATAGTACAGGTATATTTGGCAATTTTTATTTATTTTGAGGTTTTGTGGTTGAAAGATTACTCGCTAATTATTTTTCCACGATCTTGAAGGCTGTACTATTACTATTGGTATCTATGGCATTTTTTTAATATTGAAGTGTAGTTAATCTTGTATCTTTCTAACAAGTAAAACTTCCGGGGATCCCTATCTTTGATCCATTTTTCAATCCAGCATGTCAAAGTTCGTGGTCATCCAGAACTTCGATCCATTTTTATAGCATTTGGGTTGGTTCAGAGCGGCATAATCTTCACAGTATTTTGTTAGTGGGCTTTTCTTCCCTAAGCTATTCCATGTTCAAAATAATTTTGGCAGCCTATCAGATAGGAACGAAACCCTTAGTTTTTCATAGTTTACATGTCATTCATTCATTAACAGTATTTTGCCACATCTTCCTCAAATGCAAGTTTTACGGTTTTGGTGAGCTTAAACCTCGGAGTCAAATGCAATTTTGTCCGTTTTGGTGAAATTAAACCCACTTGGCCGTAAGCGGCCTTAGTTCACAGTATCTTAGTCAAATGCAAGTTTGACAGTTTTGGAGAGCCTAAGCCTAGTTAGTAGTTAGTTGCTATTTTTTTTCCAATTCATCCACTCACTTATTCTTTCTTTTAAATAAATCAGTGTATGATAATACTTGTAGTTTCAAATGCAATTTTCACAGTTTTGGAGAGCCTAAACCTAGTTAGTTAGTTGCTATTTTTTTTCCAATTCATCCACTCACTTATTATTTCCTTCAAATAAATCTGTATATGACAGTACTTGTAGTTTCATAAAACTCTATCTTAATTTTTGTCCAATTCAATCATCCACTCATTCTCTCCTTTAAATAAAACAACTTTGTGCCTTCATGTTTGGTAATAAGGGAAGAAAAGACATGCGCTACTCTTTCATGGCGTTGCTCAAATGGCACAAGCAAAGTTTAAGTCTAAAAAATTATTTCCCATTGTGTTTTTCAATCTAAATCCTCCTACATCCAATAGATTGGAAACTAAACCTCTTTGGTTGTCTAAAAAATTATTTTCCATTGTGTTTTTCACTCTAAATCCTCTTACATCCAATAGATTGGAAATTAAACCTCTTTGGTCGTTTGTTGTTTGTTTCAAAAAATTCTAAATTCTTGTACAAGATGTAAAAGGAGAAGAGTGACCAACTATATGCTATAGGATTTATTGGATAAGTTGGTCAATTGTATGTCTTTAGAGTTTAAATTTTAAGATATTTGATTAATAGTATTTTATAAAGTTAACATGAATATAAGTTCATTTATTTTATTACCAACATAGATTTATGTTAAACTCAAATGTACAAAATAGCTTGAAGGGATGCAATTTTTTGAGATGTAAATTAGGAAAAAATTATAGTAAAAATATTTGATCACTCCTCTCAATGCAATCATCATCCATTCTGTTAATTTTTCATTTCTATTAAATCAATGTTTTTAAAATTTAATTAGACTCTAATTTTTTTTATCAATAAGATTCCCTTGTCATTTTCTTCTCTTCTAGCTAACCACTTATAACATCTTTCTTTATCTTCAACAATCTACCTCCATATTTGAAGGGATGCAATGCCAAGCAACATCATCAATAGGAAGGAAGAACATAGGCTATTCAATGAAGATATGATATATATTGTGAAAAGGCTTTTAGTTGGGTTTATGCATCTCTTCGTGTATAAATTTTTTATTAATTGAATTAATGATGTGAAAGTTTTATATCAAACATTGTATTTTGATTGTCTTCTTTTATATATATTTGCTATTATAGTGACTAAGTTCCTAGTTGAGACAATGGTGGATTTGAAGGGTTTTAGTTGGGTTAATGGATTTCTTCATGTATTTATAATATTTTAATAGAGTTAAAAATTGAAATATTGTATGTAATATGCCATTAATTATTTTTAGATATTTAATGATTTAAATATTTATATCAAATATGTCATATGTTGTAAAAAATACTGTTTAAATGACAAGACATAAAGGGAGAGTTGGAGGCATGAATTCCTCCATAAAGTGTTTGGACCATTACCATGACATATTAGTTATATGTTTCTTCTTGATGATGTGCTCTCTTTAGGTGGACTATAATAATGACAAGAGAAGAGTGATGAGTTGTTTTAATGCAAGGAAAATAAATGAACCAAGTTACGCCAATGAATTCTATATATTTTTAATGAGATTAGTTGATTTCTTCTATGTTTTCTATTTTATTGTGAGTTTAGGTGTCTTCAAAAAATCCAAATTTATAAGTGTTCAAATTGTATTTATAAATTCATAAATAGATTTAGTACCCTCAAATACCCCATGGCGGCACCCAAATTATTCAATCTCTATAAATAATTTATGTTATTCTAAGATTTTTTTTTAAATTTTCAACCATCAATCAATCTATTTATAATTTTGTTTATAAATAAACATGTTATTCAATGAGAAACACAATATGTTAATTTAAATATTTTTTTATTATATTTTAAAATTTGTTAATTTTATTATTATTATTATTTTCAATATCTAATGATGATGATGATGATAGTTAATGGCTACATAGACCATATTTTTGTCTATTGGATCCATTGTTCCTCGTGTTGTAGCCCTCAATTATTTTCTCTTCTTAAGGCGTGGATGGATCTCATAAAATAAGCAATTGATTCTCAAAGAGGGTTGCAAGGCTAAGGAGGGTTATGTATGATGCACCTTCCCACTCCACTTTAGAGAATCAATTCAATCCTTGAGTTAACGGAGGATACCCTAAGTTTGGGATGTAGAATTACTTAGTTTGTCCCTGTAAGGTTTCTTAGGGATTCATATATGCTTTCATTGACTAGATTTGCAACTAAAACCGATGGTGCATGTAGTGAGTTCTAAATGATGCTGGGGGATTTAAACTGTTATTTTTGGTGGGGAGGAGAATAATGTCTTTGGGAGAAAATCATCCATGAACAATAACTGTAGATCAACGCATTCAAGAAAAAAAAAGCATTCAACTGTGAAGAGAAAAATAAACAACACATATGAGATGTTATTTTCTCAATCCCTGTGCCAAATTTCCCTCGTCCTAGTTTCAATTAAAAAAAAGGCTCATTTTAGACAATATTTCCTCAATTACTAGTGACAAATTGCATTGGTATTGGATTCCATTAAAAAATTGTCTCCTTTAAACATAATAACATGAGATAGAATTTTCCTAAAAAAAATAGTGGTAAATCGCATATGTCCTAGCTTCAATTCAATAAAAATCTCACTAAAAACCACAATAAACATGAAGGGGGACCCATTGATCTCATCCATGATCCTATTGTCTTTCTCTAGGAGAGGAATCTCTTTGATTTCATTACAATGGGGAGATATAGGATTGGTGGAAGCTTGTTATATTAATAAATCGACATGGTGAGTAGCCTTGATTCATCATTCGAACCCTCTTTATTATTGAGACCTCTCTTTCTTAGATATTATATTTTACACTCTATGTTTATTGGACATTGGGTTCAGCCCGCAGTGTGAGTTTCATGATATGAACTAACCACCTCCTGAGATCCTAACTATGGATATTGTAGAAAATATTAACACCTGGGGGTTTTGTTCTAACAACAATAATAAGTCCAACAAATTGTATGAGAGCTATAGGGGGGGGGATTGTTGGAAATTCGGTTCAACACTCCCAATGAGTTTCATAACATGGACTAACCGCCTCCTTAGATCCTAACTCTGGAGATTGTAGTGGAGATTAACACCTGGGGGTTTTAGTCTAACAATAATCGTAAGTCCAACAATATTGATTTTATCAATGTTGTCAAGGGAGTCAACAAGAGAAAAATGGAGTCAATTGAATGAGTCAAGATTTTTTTTGGTGGGAGTGAACAATAATAGACTGAACAAGAAACCAATGTATATAATAACCAAACAAAAATAATTGAAAGTAGAAGACATTACAAATCATATGAAAATTCAAGTCAAGAATTAATAATGGAGAAACCCCAATGGTGAAATCTCATGTTTGTTTTAGTAGTCATCTATGTGTCATAAGTCTCTTAAGCCCATAAACCAACCTATATCAATGTGTACATAGTCAAAATATGCTTTTGCATGAATAGATGTCAAATGAAGTCGCCATGAGTAACTAATCGACCCTTCTCTTTCGGGACTCATCTTAGTGCAGTTAAGAACAAGAAACCCTCTCATATATCAGCTTACAAGTATATATACAAATATGAGGGATTCTTGGGTTTCTACTGATCATGTTTTAGTTCTAGAAAGATGAAGGTATAATGTGATTGAGGAGACCAACCATCTTATTCGCATCTATTGCCTAGAAGAACATGAAGAGAGATGGTTGTCACATTGAACAAATCTTCTTGATGCCTTTTGATTGTTTAGAAAGTCATCTCACATGCGTTGGAGTCATCAAATTATACAAGGCATGTATGATGAATAAATATTGTATAAGATTGTGTTTGTCAAGATAGTCTATATATCGTTAGATCTGTAAGTTGGATTGAGTCAATTTGACTCGAATCAAACCAAGGAGTTGAATGGGACTAGGAACTTGTTGAGGGAACCAATAGAGCCCTAGAATGGATTAAACCTTCCCTTTTATGTCACAAAGGTCCCAATTTCATGCCTAATCACATTAGTAAAATTCTGCTCCAATTTGGTGAGAGGATATCACTTTCCTTGAGCAAGCATTTATCCTTCTTTGGTCACCTAAGACAAGGGAATTGTTTGCATTTTTGTGTGGTGTTCTTGATTTCCAACAATGGTGTTGATGGTAAGGGGTTATTGCACATATGTATGGATGTCTTCTAAATATTTAAGATTTAAGTTTATCTATTATAAAAATGGTGGAAAATACAATCAAATAAAGTCTACATTGATTATAGGATGCAAACCCATATATATGTTGGAATGTGGAGCTTAAAATCATTTTCCCGAAATTTCTCAAGAATAATGCAAGGACCATATCGTAAAGTGTTGGTATTCCTATGAAATCTAACAAATATTTTCCCCTTAAGAGGAAACTACACCTGATCCCAAATTTGAATGAACGAGGAATACGATGCATGTCATTTTGGGATTTGGATTTCTCACTAGACCGAAGCAACACCTGTCATGATTATTTTTGAATAACACAAAACATATCTTTGACATTGATTTATTTTTCGAATTCTCGGTTTTCATGGTCTATGTTTATCGAACTTGTTGATTCACCTAATTCAATAGGCGTTAAGTGATTAACTATATAACATACTTCAAATGTAGTTTATCTTGTTGAATTCTACCGATGTGCTCAATTATAGCTATGATGAATGTACATGAGACTTTCATCCCATGTTCTATGATGCTTGTGGTTGTGCATGATAAATAACTGTACCACCTTGTGATTTACAACTTTTGTATTTCTATTGGCTGAGCATGGAACATGATCAGGATAGATAATAGTGTGTTGAGTTGGTGCCATAGTGTTTTATAGAAGGTGTTGACAAACCTGGAATATTTGTTAGAGATGATTTTAGTCAGTAACCTATACTGTTTCCAAACATGCTTGAAGAAAAACTACACAGAATATTGTGTTGTCCTAGTATTCTTACAAGGAATGAGGAAAACCCTTTTTGGGAATCTATCAACCATTACCAAGATTGTATCATGTTGTTTTTCAGTGATGGGATATCTAGTCAAGTAGTCCAATGAAATGGATTCCCATGGTTGAATTATAATAGGAAAGGGTGTACACAACCATTTTCATTGATTTAATGGCTTGATGATGTCACAAACCACACATGACTTGATATACTTATCAACATCCATCTTGTGTGAATGACAATAAAAATACTTATAGAGTAATGTGAGAGTATTTTCCACTCCAAAATTACATGTTTTCTTTTGTATTGTGCATCCCAAATGAGTGTATGCATGTATTCACATAGAGGTACACAAAGTTGTCCTAGCTTATCAAGCAAATTTTACTTCATGTAGTAGTCAAGAAGAATTGACTGACTTATCTAGAGTTTCTGATACACTTCACATAATGCATATCATGGTACGATTTGGATTTCTCACTAGCTCAATACAACACCTCTCATGCTTATTTGTGAATCGCATAAGCCATATCTTTAGCATTGTGTGATTTTTCAACTTCTTGTTGTTCATGTTCTATCTCGTTCAAACTTTTCAGTTGATTTATTAAGTCAATAGACATCAAGGGATGAAATCCATAACAAAATTCAAACATACTCTGTCCTAGAGAATTGTACCAGTGTTGTTGATTATAGCTATGAAGAATGTATAAGAAACTTCCATCCCATGTTTTGCCATGGGGGATTTACTTGTTGACTAATATCTTATCACGTTAGTTCATATCGTGGGTTTTAAAATTATCAAAAACTGAACCAATATATTGTAGATATTGGGGGGATGAGGGGTTTAAGGTGGGGGTGGGTAGGGTGGTTTATAAAGATTGAGGTATAAAAATGGGTGGGGAGGAGGTTTTAGGTTTTGGGAGGGGTTTCAACAAAAAGAGTTTGGGTCAATATCTCTCGAAATTAAGGGTATTCTTTAATATCCCATGATCACAAGTGCTATGTAACAGGTTCACTAAGTGAAGTCCTCGTGCATTTTGTAGTGTTTTTGTTTTTCATGCAAAGAAACTCTACCACCAATTATGAACACAACTTTTTTCTATCCATTGGTCTGAGCATGGAATATAAACGACATAGATAGTTGTGTGTCGAGTTGCTACCATAGTCTTTTCAATAAAGTGCTGATAAATATGGAATGTTTGATAGATACTATTTTAGTCAGTAAGCCATAAATTTTCCAAACATCCTTAAAGAAGAACTAAGCATACTTTTGTATTATCATAGTCTTTTTACAGGGAATGAAAAAAAACAATTTTAGAGAGCTTATAAACCACTACAAAGATTGTATCATGCTGGGTCTTGCTGAAAGGATATCCAAGAAAGTATTCCAAGGAAATGGATTCCCATGGTTGAATTCGAATGGGAAAGGGTGTATACTAGCATTTTCATTGATTCAATGGCTTTATGATGGAACAAACCACAAAAGACCTGATATACTTCTCGTCATCCATCTTGAGCGAAGGATAATAAAAATACTTAGGAAGTGTTGCAACAGTATTCTACACTTTAAAATGATCTATTGTTTATTTGAAGTATGCATCCCAAATGAGCTTATGTATGTGGGTGATTCCATGAAGATGGGTAACACTTTTTGGCCAAATTTGGCGATGAAAACCTGATTTTTTACTCATGTGCTACATAGAAGCCCTCAAAACGCATATATGCCATGTGATTTTTGACTTGCAGTAAAAAAACAAATTGTAGAATATTATGTTGGCTTCATAGTGATATTTTTTTAAAATATTCCGATGTCATTTAATGTGTGAATTTTTGCATTTAATGAACTGTGTGACCTTAAAAATTTGAAGAAGCTAATAAGTGGCTCGTGTCCACGTAGAGTAATTCAATCTTGCATTAATAATTTTAAAAATATATATATATATATATGAGCATGATCTACATAAAATGCAGTGTGATGTGCATATTTTTTTGTTAATTTTTTTCGCATTATACATACCGGAGAGAATTGATGCCTGCCACTGGGCTTTCTCAAAATTATTAACAATAGGTAGGCACCAAATATTTTGTTATGCGAAAGCAGTTTTTCATCTCTTCCAAAGCCAGCGAGAGGAGGGATAACACACGTGAAAAAATGCTCCGCCGTAACAAAATACTTGTCCCTTACGGCATAACAAGTAGGAATGTAGGAGTCAGAGTCGCAGAAATTGGATTTCCTAGACAATTTGACCGAGGCTGAGAGTTATATGAAAGATTTGAACGCTTTTACCTGAGTGGATTAGATCCATCGATTTCTCCTCGTTTTTTTTAATGTGCAACGCTACGAAAGACGCATAGTTGCACATATATCTCTTCCCTTGTTATCAACCAGCCAGGGACGAAAATACAAATGGGGTGTTAGTTAAAGGGATTAATCCGATATTTGATGAAATGGACAGTCATAATCCTTGTTGGTTTATGAAGTATTTCAACACTTCTATTTGATTGGATCTGCTCCATCTATTTATCGTCTTCTTGTTAACTGTGCAATGTTAAGAAACACGCATAGTTGCACATATCTTTCTTCGCTTGTTATCAACCAATCCCGAAACACAACCTCAATTTTAAGAACCAGTCAACCCTGAAACACAACCTTCACATTTTTTTTTTCAATTCCTTCACCCACTAAGAAAGAGGTATAATCATGTCGGATAATCACGTGCGTTTCCTTTCCAAGGTTGCTCGGCCTCAGCGTGATTACATGAGTCCATAACATTTTGTATCGTGGGATGTTCCATTCAAAATGCAAATAAATGGCTGTCAAGGTCAAACAAAAATGGCTGTACTATTTTTGTTCGATTAAATAACGCAGCCTCTTGATTCTTGAATTTCCATGGCTATATTTTTCATAAAATAAGAAAAGATATGGCCGAGTGTTTCATGGTGTTGCATTTTAACAAGAGGAACAAGAAGGATTGACAAACCAGTAACAGTGGTAAATATCGAAAAATTTGGAAAATTCGAGCAAAAATTCGCTGAGCATTCAGTCTCAAACATTGTACATATGTACATATGGCAGATAGTTATGGCAGATAGTTACGGCCATTCAGTTGAACCAATAACATGTTACCTTGCTCTCTACGAGCCGTTAGAGATAGAGAGAAACGACGAGGGCCGAAGCTGTATTAGAGTGTCCAGAGAATTTGTTACAAAGCTCAACGTTGATGATGGACGGGGCCATGCAAGTCACTAGAAGTTGGTACGCTCCAAAGGCCAACGCTGGAGACCATTTTTGAAGATATCCAATACTGAATTGCAATGTTGGGTAGTCAATTTGCACACTAGGCGTCTGGATCTCCCGTCCCCTATTCTATTAAAAAACAAGTATCTAGAGATTTTATTCTATAAACAAGTATAATACTAGAAACATAGTACTAATCTTCCTCGATGGTACTTGTTTAGAAACATAAACAGAAAATAAAATGACTAGATACTTGTTTTTTAATAGACTAGGATGCATACTGGAGATCAAACGCCTAGCCTGCAAAATTGACTTGACTTCCCAACGCTGCAATTCATTTTTTTCTATCTCAAACGGCTGGCAGAGAGCAGAACGGCGTTCCATTGTGTGAAGAGAGCAAGGTAAGGTTTCCTACCTTATGTTCTTAGTCGGGCGAAATGGTTGTAATTATCTACGGGATGTACAATGTCTGAGACTGAATGCTCAATGAATTTTTCCATGATTTTTCCAATCCTTCCGATATTTCCCACTGGTACTGATTTTTCAATCCTTCTTGTTTTCTTTTTGAAATGCAACTCCATGAAAGACTTGGCCATATCTTTTCTTTCTTTATGAAAAATAAAGGCATGGAAATGCAAGAATCAAGAGGCTGTGCTATTTATAAGAATGAATTCGTGGGTGAAGGAATTGAAGAAAACCAGTACAGCTATTTTGTTTGACCTTGACAGCTATTTATTTGCATTTTGAATGGAACATCTCAGGATACAAAATGTTATCGGACTAGTTGGCAGATTTTCATGTAACCGTGCTGAGGCTGAGAAACCTTGGAATGGAAATCTAGATGCCTAATCAACCAGTGTTAAATATCCAGTGTCAGTCAAGAGATGGAATAAAAGATGTTATTACCTTGTTGTTCCATTGGACTCTATCCAAAAGAACTCATGATCCTACACTAACAGGACAACAATTAGCATGACAAATTGTTGTAGGTCTCTCAGGCATTGCAAATGAATGGTGGCGCTGGCTTCCTTAGGACGCCAGAAATGAAATGTTGAATGTTGACGATGCTGATCAACAAATCCTACAAGCTCTAGGAAAATAATTTCATGGTGCAGATGAACATGATGAATCAGATCATCTATCATCATTGTATATGTCAGCTCGGCTTTGTGATTTATCACAAGTTGAAGCATATTTCTGCTATATGCAGAAATTACTGATCTCTTCAGGAAAAGATAATGACCTAGCCTATTTGAAACACTGTATTAGAAGCTTTCCTGGTCATGTTAGAGATGCAGTGGAGAAATACATGAAAGACAAGAATATTAATTACAGAAATCTCTCTCTTGCCCAGCTATGTCAAAACCCCAAAATTTCAAAAATTTAAAAACTTTTAATTAGCATAATTGTATGTTAACACAATCGTTAAATACTGTTTAGTTAATGCTATTTATTTTGTAACTGTAAGATCATTACTTGGTTGGAATGTTAGTTGAGTTTTTCTTTCTTCAGTTTTCTGATCGTTCTCTGTTTGCAACAGCAAGTAGATCTACTACGTTAGACTAGGCTTACTTAGCTGTAAAGCTAACGCACACAGTTTTCCTTTATCTTACAGATTGACAGGTAAAGTGTTTGGGATTGCTGCTAACAGATCATTCTAGAGTAAATAAATCATATGCTGTTATCAAGTGCTTTCAGTAGAGAACTAAATAAATAGAACGCATGTTAAACGGACTATTCAGCTTCTACAGGTATAGCCTCCTTTATTTCATTTTTGATATAAATCAAAATATGATGAGAAAGGTTAAAAGACACTAAAGATAAGAATTGTCAATTCCAGTTATATCTATGAACTCTTCAGTTGAGTGAACATTCAGAGATAAGGATGGCAGTTTACATAGATTTCTTTTCCAATATTGCCTAGAAAAATTATTGAAATTACTAGTACTAGTAACGGCTATAAGANACTATAAGAGTAAAGTTCATTAGCGAATTTAAAGGTTGACAAGAGGCTATTACAGTTTTAAATGTCGCCCCTTTCTGAATGGTTATTATCACCAGTTCCAATCATGTAATTAAACAGAGTTCTTTGAATAAATGTGGACATAGACATTTATAAAAATATAAAACAAGATAAAAGAACTACTTCCCATGTTGCACATGGTCACTCCTTGAGAAAATAACTCATAAACAATAACGCTTGACAAGTAAAAGCATGGGTTAGACTCCTTGTTAACGTTATTACATTAGGGTAATTGGTCGCAAGGTATATACTGTATAATTTATGCGACTATAACTTTACCATCAGATTTCATTAGTCTTGTAATTTAAGTTCATTGATTATACTATAATCAAATGAACTAACCTCAAGTGAGGTCTTCCAATGTAACTTCTACACACCAATTACTGAACTAAACTTAACAAAAACAAATCATCTTTGTAGTTCATGGTTTTATTATGAGTATCAATAATACTGGCTTTAACATTACAAAGCCATTAATTCCAAGGTTACAATGCTTCGTTGAATGTAAAAATATATTATACGATGGTTAACATAACATAATAGGGTATAGTTTATACCTATTTCAATGTAATAAAATGTTTTCATACATGATCATTAACATTATTGTGTTTGACCTTATGCAGGTCATGGTCGAAGGTGATTATGTAGTGCCCTCAAATCGTGATTAAGTTTGGCAAAAGCAATGATATGGAACTTTCCCGAAATGATTTTGTTGGCAAAACACAAGGATACGTAACATTAGGGATCGACCCACTTATTGGAAAAAATTTATGGGATAACGTGGCTGCCTCCTCGCCATGCTTTGGGCAATATAAGTTGACTTGCCTCCAAAACGATTCAGTCCTCCTCTCGCATGCGGGCTTTGAGCTCTCCTCTGTCAAACCCTAGTGGTTCTTGCTGGTCGATTTTGCTTGGAGACAGCCTGGTGTGTAACCGCCTTCGTTGTGCTCCTGCGTGGGCTGTGTTGGGTTACTCCTTCGTGGGCTGCGTTGTATTTCTCCCTTGTGGCTGTATTGCATTCTCCTTCGTGGCTGCGTTGTATTGCTCCCTTGTGGGATGTATTACACTGCTCCTTCGTGGCTGTGTTGTATTGCTCCCTTGTGGGCTGTATTATATTGCTCTTTCGTGGCTGCGTTGTATTGCTCCCTTGTGGGCTGTTATTACATTGCTCTTTCGTGGCTGCGTTGTATTGCTCCCTTGTGGGCTGTTATTACATTGCTCTTTCGTGGCTGCGTTACATTCCTTGCAGGCTGTGCTGTAATGTTATTTTGTGGGCTCGGTCGAGGGCTGTTCGATTCTCCCGGTGAGGAAAGGGTTCCAGCACCCTCGTTCCAGTCTGCTTACTGCTGGAATCTTCGCAGGTAAGCGATTACGAATTACAATGTGCATTTTATTTTAAATGTTGTTGTTATGTAACTGTTAGGGTTATTAACTGAAAACTTTTCGTTGTTGGCAGGTTTGCCTTCCAATATTATCTGTCCTTCGATGGCAGACTTACCCTTCAAGATCGTAGCTGCTGCGCACAGAAGACATAGCTCGGGGCTTCCTGGTAAGCCCGGTCCTTCGATGTACGTCTCCATGCTGTTTGTTGACAGGGTGCATAATCTTGGTTTCTCTGCTCTTCGCTTAGCTGTAGAATTCTTCCCTGCTTCACTAGGGTTTATCCCTGTGGTAAAAAGGGTTACGGCTCCAGGCCGAGACTGTGTTTAAAGGTTTACTTGTAAAATGGTATGGCGAGGGTTGATAGTTGTACAGTTTTGTTTTTGGGTTAAACCCTATCTCTTTAAGAGCTTAACCGGCTACGGCCGTGGTTGTAAACTGTTAATTACTTGCATGTTTTGGTTTTAAAAACAGGGTTACAGGCTTTAAGCCTTTGTGTTATTTAAATGTGAAATGTTACAGACAGGCGTCGAGCCTTGATTTTACAGTTCGTTTTGGTTATCTTTATAGGCCTTTGGCCTTGCATTTACAGTGAAGGTTATTAAATGTTTAGTAATTATCTTCCAAGCGTTTAAATTAATGTGTGCATCTGGTTTTTCTCCCTTGCTGTAATGTACACTTCTTGAAAAGAATACTTAATGGTTATCCTTTTGTTAACTTAGCTGTGAGTGTTTTAAATGGTTTATTTAAAATTCATTTATGTTTAGTTTTTAATAACGCTCCAACT
>LPNX010289145.1:109744-223190 GCA_001517045.1 Pseudotsuga menziesii
TCTCACAGCTCAACTAGCTGTACTTAGCTTCAAGTTCCTGCAAACATTCACTCACAATCACTTCCTTACTATCTTCCCTTTTCCTCAAATGAAAACTCTTGAATCACATTCAGCTGAATGAATTCTTCCTGGAGTAAAAACTGAGCAGCCTGAGCTCTCTTCATTGAGTACTTTTAAAGATTGCCTAGGTCTTAATTGGGATAACTGTCATTTAATGACCACCTGCCCACATTCCACTTTCTTGGGGAATCATGACCCCAAATATAGGGAAGTTTCCACCTGCAACTTAGGAAGTGCTTGAGGATGCTGCCACTTGTCCTTTGCCTCTCCACCTAGTTCCAATATCCAGTTTGACCAGTAACCTCTTTTAACAGCTCTCCCATGCTGTTGTCTCCATAATATATTTATTATTAATAAAATATTTTCAATTACACTCCATAACTGTTGACTCTGCTGAGTCATCAATCCCTACTTAGGATTAAGTTTAACATAATGTCTCAAAAACTAAAATAAAACAATTACATAATTTTACAAAATTGGGGTATGTGACAAGCTACATGGTCATATTTTAGAAACCTAGCAAGAACATTGCTTAGAGAAGAGGGTCAGTAAAGATTTGAAGCGACACGAGAGTATGTTCTCCCCATCCTTTTGTAAAAATGTTGCTAAGATGCCAGATTGGGGATGTGGTGCGCATAATAGAGGTCACTTGCAGGGTCACCGTAAGTGTCATAAAAAGAATAAAAAGAAAGGGTTTTATACTAGTGAACCAAGGTATCATTATCCCGATCAACCCTTAAAGTATAACAGAAAGTAGATGTATCGGAGGCCTAAGTATACTAAACAGTCTGCTCCCAATAAATTTATCAAACGAATATTTCAGAAAAAAAACAAAGAATTTTGTTTTGTCTGTGGAGCCAAAGGCCATTGGGCTAATAAGTGCCCCAAAAAGAAGTCAAAACCTCGACTTACAGCTTTCTATGATTCTCTGGATCCTAGATGGTGGGATATGCCAGCTGAAAATGAATCACCATCCAGTGAAGTTTTATTGTTGCTGTCCGACAGTTCTGATGATTCTTCATATCTTGAATCTGAAACTAAACTAGCTCATACTGCTTTGCATAAATTTGCTCCTTCCTCATCTTCATCGTCCTCTGAATCTGATGATGAACCAAATGTAGGGGGGTTCGAGCCGCCAGAGTTTGATTTCTCCTTGAATATGTTTGGGCCCTGAATATGTTTTCTCCGAGCAAACAACAAAATCTAGAGAAACGCATTGCAACAATAGATCTGCAATTATCAGAGACGCCTCCATTTCAGTATCAACTTCATGCCTCTCTGAAAGAAGAAAAGAAACAATTGCTCAAAAAGCTTGAGCAAGATAAAGGGAAAGGAAAGGTAGCAACTGTAACCCTTGTATTATATAATCCTGCTGAATTATATAAAGGCTATCCTAATGGCCATGAGGACAGACAAAGTTACAGGACAGATAAAGAACAAATGCTCTGAATGTAGATCAGAGAAAAGCAACAACAGATGATCCAACTATGTACTGAAATAGACGATCTCACATGCATGATCAATATCATCCAAGCAAAAAGAGATACATCATTAGACGAAGAGCTAAGTAAGCAGTATGATAGAACAATGAGCATAGAAAGTCCTAGCATTAAGGAACCTTCACCTGATCCTAACCTTGCAATGCTTACAGGCCCTAAGATTTATATTAAAGTCCAGTTTTAGCCTTCTGAGTACAAACCCTATACCCTGGACTATATGGTAGACTCCGGTTGTCAAGTTAACCTTGCAAAAGGTCCGGCTCTTCCTCGCTTCTGCTGGGAAGAAACAACTGATAGAGGTGCAACCATAGAAGGTACCCCTATATCCCTCAAAGGCAAAAGTGAATTATTTCCAGTAGCCTTCAATGGAGTCTCTGATAAACTAGCCCTGTATAGATTAGATAGTATTAGTGATGACTGCGTTTTAGGTTCTGAATTCTTGCACAGAGTTAGTCCATTCTCTGTAGATACAAAGCAAATGACTTTTACTTGTATATTAAATAACCAGTCTATTACACTTCATATTTCATTCCATTCTTCACCTAGGTGTCAAGCTATCATACCACAGCCTGTAAATACACCTAACCCTACTCAGCTCACAAAAATGGAAAGAAGTAAAGTTTTCTCAGAACATCGTGGAGAAAAGGCTTTAAAGGATATTTCTGGGAAACTAGTCAAAGATTGCTGTTCAGATAGCCCAAATGCTTTTTGGACTAGAGAAAAGTATTTTGTTTCTCTTCCTTATGACCCATTTCAGAAGATAAATCCCATGAATGCTTCAGCTAGACATATGTCACCTTTTGAAAGGGAGTTCTGTGCTAATGAAGTAAAAGATATTTTGAACAAAGGTCTTATAGAGCCATCAAAGAGCCCTTGGGCGTGCAGAGATTTTGTGGTTAATAAGCATTTAGAAATAAAGAGAGGTAAGCCAAGGCTGGTAGTAAACTACAAGCCACTGAACGCAGCATTTCAGAAAGTAAGGTATCCTCTCCCTGATAAAGCAATCCTGCTTTAGAGAATTGCAGGTTGTACCATCTTTAGCAAATTCAATCTGAAGTCTGGTTTCTATTAGATTGGTATAAAAGCTGAAGATCGCTTCAAAACGACTTTTGTTGTTCCCCATGGACAATATCAGTGGAAAGTATTGCCGTTTGGAATAAATAATGCCCCCTCCGAGTTCCAGAAAAGAATGGAGGGTATTTTCAGAGATAAGCAGTGGGCATTAGTGTTCATAGATGATATACTAATCTTCTCGAGGAATTTGCAGGAACATTTGAAGTGCTTGCAGATTTTCTACGAACTGGTTTACAAACATGGGTTGGTCCTATCTGAGAGCAAGATGGAGATAGAAAAGACTGAGATTGAATTCCTTGGATTCAAAATCCAGAAAGGACAAGTAGTCTTGTAGAATCATGTCCTCAAAGTCTTCAGTCATTTCCCAAATGAAATTCTGGACAAAACAAAGTTGCAGAGATTTCTTGGAAGTCTCAACTACATTCGACCTTTTTAAAAGGTCAAGCAGTTGATATCCATTTGTTACAGCAAAGGTTAAAGAAGAATCCACCTAAATGGACAACAGAAATGTCACAGGCAGTACAAAAGATAAAGAGCAAAGTATTAGAACTGCCTCCCTTGTCTTTGCCTCCAGGTATTGGTAAATTGATCATAGAAACTAATGCTTCATCACATACATGTGGTGGATTATTGATTGAATCAATCGATGGCAAAGAGAATATTTGCAGTTATGGCTCGGGAACGTTCAAGGTAGCAGAATTAAACTATCCATCCAGCCATAAGGAGATTCTCGCTATCAAAAAGACAGTGCAACACTTCATTCTGTTCCTCAAACCAGTTAGATTTACTATTAGAATAGACTTGAAGATAATGTCTGGTATTTTTAGAAATGAGAACTTAATGGCTGAGAATAATAGCAAGATATTAAAATGGTTTATATGGTTAAGTAATTTTGATTTTGATATTGTATATAAACCAGAATATCTTAACTATCTTGCTGATATGTTAACCAAAGAACATTCTGAAGAAACCAAGCCAGCATTAAGTATGTTTTTAGCAGAAGCATCAAGCTCTAAACCAGGACAAGCCAGTTCTAGTTCGGACAAAGTAAAAGCACCAATAGAAGATGAAAAGCTGAAAGAAGGTATGTTCCTTTTTCCATGGGATAGCTCCTTGCCTGGAGAAGTTCGCACCCAGTTGCTAGAATATGCTTCAAGGAATGAAGCAGAAAGATTTTTAGAGCTCAAATTAATTAGGAAGATCCAATCTTCAGCTCTGAAGATTGAAATCATGGAGCGCTGGGAAAAAGAGGCTTTTAAAAGCTTCAAAGATGCCAAGGAGAAATTACTAAGATGCAGAGAAGTCTGGTTGGATTGCAAAGAAGAAGAAGAAGGTTCACTTTAGTATGTGAATCTTGGCAACGGACATCTTACATGGACGTCCTACAATCTTATCCTCCAATTCTGTAGAGAGCAGAAGAAAATAGTGATCTGCGTAGACCCTACAAATCTGCGTCATGGTGCATGGTCCGGGTGGACAGAAGTATTCTTGGACAAGTTCTGTCCAAGAACAGATTGGGAAAATTGGTGCGCCAACTTTATTCTAAACATGCAAGCCGATTTCGAAGTTGCACACAGAGAACACCAGTGGTTAAAGTTCCTTCTGCATCATGAAGGTTGTAAGTATCAAAGATTGGATCATACCCTATACACTTCATAGAAATTTATCCGAAAAGATGTACATGGGAACAGAATCGACTCCAAAATCTTCACTCGCCAGATTCCGTTGAATTTCCGAGTCGAGTCACAATTCCGCGAGGAATTCTGCTATGGCCCCAATGATATATTCCATGGGTTAGATATTGAGCAGTGTTTTGGTCCTTATCTATATCCACCACCGAAAGTTGATGAGAGCCGCAAGAATTCGATTTCTCCTTGAATATGTTTTCCCTGAATATGTTTTCTCTGAACAAACTACTGAATCTAGAGAAACGCATTGCAGCAATAGAACTACAATTATTAGAGATGCCTCCATTTCAGTATCAACTTCGTGCCTCTCTGAAAGAAGAAAAGAAACAATTGCTCAAACAGCTTGAGCAAGATAAAGGGAAAGGAAAGGTAGCAACTGTAACCCCTGTATTATATAATCCTGCATAATTATATAAAGGCTATCCTGATGGCCATGAGGACATACAAAGTTACAGGACAGATAAAGAACAGATGCTCTGAATGCAGATAAGAGAAAAGCAGCAGCAGATGAAGCAGCTATGTACTGAAATAGACGATCTCAAATGCATGATCAAGATCATCCAAGCAGAAAGAGATCAGTCATTAGACGAAGAGCTAAGTAAGTAGTATGATAGAGCAATGAGCATAGAAAGTACTAGGATTAAGGAACCTTCACCTGATCCTAACCTTGCAATGCTTATAGGCCCTAAGATTTATATTAAAGTCTAGTTTCATCCTTTTGATTACAAACCCTATACCCTGGACTGTATGGTAGACTCCGGTTATCAAGTTAACCTTGCAAAAGGTCCGGCTCTTCCTCGCTTCTACTGGGATGAAACAGTTGATATAGGTGCAGCCATAGAAGGTACCCCTATATCCCTCAAATCCAAAAGTGAATTATTTCCAGTAGCCTTCAATGGAGTCTCTGATAAACTAACCCTATACATATTAGATAGTATTAGTGATGATTGTGTTTTAGGTTCTTAATTCTTGCACAAAGTTAGTCCATTCTCTGTGGATACAAAGCAAAAGACTTTTACTTGTATATTAAATAACCAGTCTATTACACTTCCTATTTCATTCCATTCTTCACCTAGGTGTCAAGCTATCATACCACAACCTGTAAATACACCTAACCCTGCTCAGCTCGCAAAAATATAAAGAAGTAAATTTTTCTCAGAAAATCATGGAGAAAAGGATTTAAAGGACGCTTCTGGGAAACTAGTCAAAGATTGCTATTCAGACAGCCCGAATTCTTTTTGGATGAGAGAAAAATATTTTGTTTCTCTGCGTTATGACCCACTTCAGAAGATAAATCCCATGAAATATTCAGCTAGACTTATGTCACCTTCTGAAAGGGAGTTCTGTGCTAATGAAGTAAAATATCTTTTGAACAAAGGTCTTATAGAGCCATGAAAGAGCCCTTGGGCATGTAGATCTTTTGTGGTTAATAAGCATTCAGAAATAAAGAGAGGTAAGCCGAGGCTGGTAGTAAACTACAAGCCACTGAATGCATCATTACAGAAAGTAAGGTATCCTCTCCTTGATAAAGCAAGCCTACTTCAGAGAATTGCAGGTTGGACCATCTTCAGCAAATTCGATCTAAAGTCTGGTTTCTACCAGATTGGTATAAAAGCTGAAGATCGCTTCAGAATGGCTTTTGTTGTCCCCTATGGACAATATCAGTGGAAAGTATTGTCGTTTGGAATAAATAATGCCCCCTCCGAATTCCAGAAAAGAATGGAGGATATTTTCAGAGATAAACAGTGGGCATTGGTGTTCATAGATGATATACTAATCTGCTCGAATAATTTGCAGGAACATTTGAAGCACTTGCAGATTTTCTATGAATTGGTTTACAAACATGGGTTGGTCCTATCTAAGAGCAAGATGGATATAGGAAAGACTGAGATTGAATTCCTTGGATTCAAAATCTAGAAAGGACAATTAGTCTTGCAGAATCATGTCCTCAAAGTCTTCATTCATTTCCCAGATGAAATTCTGGACAGAACCCAGTTGCAGAGATTTCTTGGAAGTCTCAACTACATTTGACCTTTTTACAAAGGTCAAGCAGTTGATATCCATTTGTTACAGCAAAGGTTAAAGAAGAATCCACCTAAATGGATAGCTGAAATGTCACATGCAGTACAGAAGATCAAGAGCAAAGTATTAGAACTGCCTCCCTTGTCTTTGTCTCAGGGTACTGGTAAATTGATCATAGAAATTGATGCTTCATCACATACATGCGGTGGAGTATTGATTGAATCAATCGATGGAAAAGAGAATATTTGTGGCTATGGATTGGGATTGTTCAAGGCAACAGAATTAAACTATCCATCCAGCCATAAGGAAATTATCGCTGTCAAAAAGATAGTGCAACATTTCATTCTGTTCCTCAAAAAAGTTAGATTTACTATTAGAACAGACTTGGAGATAATGCCTGGTATTTTTAGAAATGAGAACTTAATGGCTGAGAATAATAGCAGGATATTAAAATGGTTTATATGGTTAAGTAATTTTGATTTTGATATTGTATGTAAACTAGGATATCTTAACTGTCTTGTTGATATGTTAACCAGAGAACATTCTGAAGAAACCAAGCCAGCATTAAGTATGTTTTTAGCAGAAGCATCAAGCTCTAAACTAGGACAAGCCAGTTCCAGTTCAGACAAAGGAAAAGCACCAATAGAAGATGAAAAGCCGAAAGAAGGTCTGTTCCTTCTGCCTTGGGATACCTCCTTGCCTGAAGAAGTTCGCACCCAGTTGCTGGAATATGCTTCAAGGAATGAAGCAAAAAGATTTTTAGAGCTTACATTAATTAAGAAGATCCAATCTTCAACTTTGAAGATTGAAATCATGGAGCGCTGGGAAAAAGAGGCTTTCAAAAGCTTCAAATATGCCAAGGAGAAATTACTAAGATGCAGAGAAGTCTTGTTGGATTGCAATGAAGAAGAAGAAGGTTCACTTTGGTATGTGGATCCTGGCAATGGACATCTTACATGGACGTCCTACAATCTTATCCTCCAATTCTGTAGAGAGCAGAAGAAAATAGTGATCTGCACAGACCCTGCAAATCTGCGTCATGGTGCATGGTCTGGGTGGACATAAGTATTCTTGGACAAGTTCTGTCCAAGAACAGATTGGGAAAATCAGCACGCCAACTTTATTCTACACATGCAAGCCCATTTCGAAGTTGCAGACAGAGAACACAAGTGGTTCAAGTTCCTTCTGCATCATGAAGGTGGTAACTATCAAATATTGGATCATACCCTGTACACTTCACAGAAATTTATCCGAAATGATGTACATGGGAACAAAATCGACTCCAAAATCCTCACTCGCCAGATTCCGTTGAATTTTCGAGTTGAGTCACAATTCCGCGGGGAATTCTGCTATGGCCCCAATGATATATTCCATGGGTCAGATATTGAGCAGTTTTTTGGTCCTTATCTATATCCACCACCGAAAGTTGATGACCATCTGCTCTACGATGATTCCCAATTTTACTATGACTCAGATGAAGACACGTGGGATTGTCTGTGCGGAGGAGTCGACATTGCCGGCCATACCCAGTGCATATGCTTTCAAGGACGAGATCCTTGGGATTGATGGAAAGTAGTGGTGGGCCATTTCTGAAGACTGAGTGGGCCAACTTTGTCCCACATTGTTTCCGTCATGGGCTGGATTAATGCTCCACTGTGTAATATACTATAGTCTTTTTGTTTGATTCTGACTTAGTGCAGTTTGTCATAATGAGAATCTGGGTCCCCATATGTCACTGACCGATGAAGGGATGAGATAATGAAAGTGGTTGTCCTCACTTGTCACCCCAGATGATTCATTCTGACTTATAGTTGTCAGTTGCCGCTTACCAGCTTACCGATTGACCTAGTGCTGTCAATCGATGCCCACCGGACTACCGGCTAGAAGTTGTATAAATAAGACCCTCGAGGTTCATTTCATTCATAGCATTTGAGAGTTTGCAAAGTTGCTCTGCAAGTAGTGTATAGAGTCTGTAAGAGAAGTATGCTCTGCAGCTTGCCCATCTGGGTATAAGATTGCATTAGAAACTCGCTTCTGTCTATAATCGAGTCTGTAAAAGAGTATTATGCTCTGCAACTTGGCCTTAGTGCTATAAGATTGCTTCAGAAATCTCTTAGGCTGTTTTATGATAAATATTCTGTAACAGAGTATTATTCTCTGCAGCTTGGTTTCGTCCTAAAAGACTACATCAGAACCTCTGAGTTTTAGTATAGTCGCAGTGACAACCTTCACAATCCGAAGGCGATCTGCTTGCGTCTGTAAGTGTCTATAATTAAAAGCTGTCATCTAATATAAAAGATTGAAGATTGGATTTGAGGTGTGAGTTCTTGAAGTGACTGTTCGGTCTTGGCACGAGTTGGTATCAGAGCCAGTAGTCTTTTGTATTCATTCTGTAATTTCTTTACTATAAGTCTTTTTCTGTATTGAAGTTTCTGCATTTAATCTGTTGATATAAATCTAGCTCATAATAGTGCTCCTGTAGGCAATGGAAATGATTGCTGAGTAAATTGGTGTAAGTCTTAGGGGTTTAAAGTGGTCTGATAGAAGGGTAGTAGCCGTGTGAGTGAAGGCGAAGTAAATCCCTATGTTTATAGACCAAAGTGAGTCAGAATCCCTACACCAATGGACCCATCGTGGACACTATTCCTCACAACAGTCCAGATTGTCAGCAAGATGACAATGAAGAAGTTACTCTTGCAGAAAGACGTTCTTCCTTTGCGAATGAATGTTCTACATCCAATTCCTCGATAATCCATATTCAAGACACCAATCCTTCTCAAGATTGGAAGCTTCCTAAATTATTACCTCAAGATGTTTACTAGTTAAAATGGTGGCAGTATAAAGCCGCTACACAAATTAAAGTATCCTCTGTAGATGTCTCGTTCACAGACTCTGAGGAGCCTATGCAAATTAATTTGATAGATAGAAACCAGATTGATTAGGCAATCAAGTCTGGGTATAAATATGCTCATTTAGGTGCAATAAAGTTAGGCCTTGGTCCTTTAGTTTGTCCATATCTTCCAGTTTCTTCATTATGTGTCACTGTAGATACCTGCCATGTAAACTTTGCAAATGCTATCATCGGTGGCTTCACAGCCTCATTGCATCATGGTCTCGCATTCGGGATAGTATTTCCTAAATACTCCGTAAGCTTAGACGACCCACGTATTTACAATTTATTAAAAGCTTACATCTTACCACAGGGTTTCCAAATGATGACTGGATCTAAGATTATCCAGTTAAAAAGTGCTGTCTGTATCCGGTTTGGAAATGCCAACACTCTTCCCCCTTTTCATTCCAAATTTCATGAGAGTTCCCGCTTGCATAGCGTGGTGGAAAGTGACAAATCCAAACAAGCACAACTAGTCACTTTCGAGTGGACTGGAATCACTTACCCACAGAAGTGGGAAGTGAAATATAAAGAGTTAAGGAATGCTGAGTCCATGCAAAACTCTATTGTAAATAAGCCCTTAACTTTTGACAGATAGACTAGTTCATTCCGTCTTCCAGAGACAACCCCTGCTCCCCTCTTTTCTTCTCCTCTCCTGAGATCTTCCTCGGTATCTTCTGGTTCTTCCAATAGAAGATTAAACACACATCTTCCTCTTGTATCTCAGTCTCCATCTACATCCTACACAGGTCTATCTGATTTTGAACATAGAGGACAACATAGTGAATATCCAGCCTGTAGAAAAATTCTTCAGAAGTTAAAACACCATAAGCAGACACCAAGTCTAGGAATGTTTACACTTCCTAGACAACAAGATTCATATGAAGCAGTAGTACAAGGTCGCATATCTTACTTTCCAGGTAGGAATTTGCCAAATACCCCATTCAGACAGTATTCAAGTGATGGATATGTCAAGAAAGAGTTTCTCCCATATAGATCTTCTGGTCCAGATGAATCTATATCAGATGAAGTAAAATTAAGTAATTGGGGAAACATGCAACATAAACTGACTGCTGAAAATCTTTATGATATGGCTTTAGACTTACTGAACATTAAAAGCTCTATCATTGAGGAAAAAAAGAAAGTTGCTATGGTAGAAACAAAGTTAGGATTGTTAAATCATCTCTTAATAGATGCTGAAGAAATAAAGGATGCTGTAGCAAAAGATGCGGATAAAATAGAGAGAAGGTTGGCCCACCTAGAAGAACTTATTATCCAAACCCGTGAGCTTAAGAAGAGAGCTCTGAAACTCAGTCCTACTGCTTTTGCCTTGGTATCCCAAGGACATGTGAAAAGAGATACAGAAAAGAAGCTAGAACACAGCCTGTCATTTGGGATGTTTAGCGTTCCAGAGGAGGAAGACAACAGACCAGAATTTAATTTTGGTCAAGATGAAGAGGACTTTGTAGAACTCCAAGAATGGATAGGACATTTCAAGTCCTTTAAACCAGCCCTAGAGCCGAAATATTTGAATATGCTGTCTACACGCCATCAGGCAGAATCCTCTGCTTCACATCAACCACTGCTAGAGTTTGACATAGAAATGCCACAAGCTTCTCAAGCCCCTAAATTCAGTTCTGATTTTGGCATAAACTCTGTAAATAACATCATCTCCCAGATGCCTGATCAACCAGTGTTAAATATCCAGTGTCAGTGAAGAGATGAAATAAAAGATGATATTACCCTGTTGTTCCATTGGACTCTGTCCAAAAGAACTCATGATCCTACACTGACAGGACAATAGTTAGCAGGACAAATTGTTGCAGGTCTCTTAGGCCTTGAAAATGAATTGTGGCGCTGGCTTCCTCGGGACGCCAGAAATGAAATGTTGAATGCTGATGATGCTGATCAGCAAATCCTACAAGCTCTAGGAAAACAATTTCATGGTGCAGATGAACATGATGAATCAGATCATCTAGCATCATTGTATATGTCAGCTCAGCTTTGTGATTTATCACAAGCTGAAGCATATTTCTGCTATATTCAGAAATTACTGATCTCTTTAGGAAAAGCTAATGACCCAGATTATTTGAAACACTATATTAGAAGCTTTCCTGGTCATGTTCCAGATGCAATGGAGAAATACATGAAGGAAAAGAATATTAATTACATAAATCTCTCTCTTGCCCAGCTACATGGTCATATTTTAGAAACCTAGCAAGAACACTGCTTAGAGAAGAGGGTCAGTAAAGTTTTCAAGCGACACCAGAGTATGTTCTCCCCATCCTTTTGTAAAAATGTTGCTAAGATGCCAGATTGGGGATGTGGTGCGCATAATAGAGGTCACTTGCAGGGTCACTGTAAGTGTCATAAAAAGAATAAAAAGAAAGGGTTTTATACTAGTGAACCAAGGTATCATTATCCCGATAAACCCTTAAAGTATAACAGAAAACAGAAGTATCAGAGGCCTAAGTATACTAAAGAGTCTGCTCCCAAGAAATTTATCAAAAGAAGATTTCAGAAAACAGACAAAGAAGTTTGTTTTGTCTGTGGAGCCAAAGGCCATTGGGCTAATAAGTGCCCCAAGAAAAATTTGAAACCTCGGCTTGCAGCTTTCTGTGATTCTTTGGATCCTAGATGGTGGGATATGACAGATGAAAATGAATCACCATCCGGTGAATTTTTATTCTTGTCGTCCGACAGTTCTGATGACTCTTCAGATCTTGAATCTGAAACTGAACTAGCTCATCCTGCTTTGCATAAATTTGCTCCTTCCTCATCTTCATCGTCCTCTGAATCTGATGTATCCTTTGTAGGTGAAGGAATTGAACAAAAATATGTGCTAGTTGGAAGAGGCCCATGCTAGAGACCGAAGCTTGAGACCATATATGAAAAGGAGAAGGTGATTTTCTACAGCTAGCTGGTAAACAAAATTAAAATATTATGACCTAAAAGAACTTGATTGTTTAAATCTATTGATTGATTGGTTTAGTCGTATAGTTGCATATATCTTTCTTGATCACTAGCTAGGGACGGAAATACAACCAGCCATGATCTTGGTTTTACTACCTCTCATACCCTAAAAGTTTCTTCAAGGAATTGGACGATTGAAACGCCATCCTCTCAGTGGTGGTCGTAGTTCATTCAGAGTGATTGATTCATATTGTGTTACCGGAGTATTCAAAGTTGTAGAACCAGTCCTCGTTTTAAGAGCGATTGGTATTCTCTATCACTTTAGACTTGTATGAGTTGTCAACATGTCTGTGCGTTGAACGTGTCTCTGCTGCTATTTGTTTGATTTTAAATTTTCTGTTGTTGTTGATTCATTAATTATTATTTCCATGTTTTTGTTGATTCATTAATTATTTTTTCCATGATCTCAAAGTTTTGTCCCTGAAAGATTATTCACTAATTATTTTTTCACAATCTTCAAGCCTTTACTATTACTATTGGTATCTATGGCATTTTTTAATTGTGAAGTGTAGTTAATATTGTATCTTTCTAACAGTAAAACTTCGAGGGATCCCTATCTTTGATCCATTTTTCAATACAGCATGTCAAAGTTCGTGGTCATCCAGAACTTCGATCCATTTTTATAGCATTTGGGTTGGTTGAGAGCGGCACAATCTTAACAATATTTTGTTGGTGGGATTTTCTTCCCTAAGCTATTCCATGTTCAACATAATTTTGGAAGCCTATTAGATAGGAACGAAACCCTTAGTTTTTCATCGTTTACATGTGATTCATTCATTGACATTATGTTGCCACATCTTCCTCAAATGCAAGTTTTACGGTTTTGGTGAGCTTAAACCTTGGAGTCAAGTTCAATTTTGTCCTTTTTGGTGATCTTAAACCTACTTGGCCGTAGTTCATAGTATCTTAGTCAAATGCAATTTTGACCGCTTTGGAGAACCTAAACCTAGTTAGTAGTGAGTTGCTATTTTTTTTACAATTCATCCACTCACTTATTTTTTCTTTTAAGTAAATTTGTGTATGATAATACCTATAGCTTCAAATGCAATTTTGACAGTTCTGGAGAGCCTAAACCTAGTTAGTTAGTTGCTATTTTTTTTCCAATTCATCCACTCACTTATTCTTTCATTTAAATAAATATGTATATAATAATACTTGTAGTTTCATAAAACTCTGTCTTAATTTTTTTCCAATTCAATCATCCACTGGTTCTCTCCTTTAAAGAAAATAAATTTGAGCCTTCATGTTTGGTAATAAGGGAAGAAAAGACATGTGCTACTCTTTCATGGCGTTGCTCAAATGGCACAAGCAAAGTTTAAGTCTAAAAAATTATTTCCCATTGGGTTTTTTACTCTGAATCCTCCTACATCCAATAGATTGGAAACTAAACCTCTTTGGTCGTTTGTTGTTTGTTTCGAAAAAGTTCTAGATTCTTATGCAAGATGTAAAAGGAGAAGAGTGGCCAATTATATGCTATAGGATTTATTGGATAAGTTGGTCGATTATATGTCTTTAAAGTTTAAATTTTAAGATATTTGATTAATACTATTCTATAAAGTTAACATGAATATAAGTTCATTTTATTATAAACATAGATTTATGTTAAACTCAAATGTACAAAATAGCCTGGAAGGATGCAATTTTTTGAGAAGTAAATTAGAAAAAAATTATAGTAAAAATATCTGATCCCTCTTATAGACAGACGTGCATTTTTTAATGTGGTATATTACCTTAAGCCACATCAACTCCCTAGTATTGGGCTATCAACCACCTCACTCCTCTCAATGCAATCATCATCGATTTTGTTAATTTTTCATTTCTATTAAATCAATGTTTTTAAAATTTAATTAGACTCTAATTTTTTTTATGAAACAAATTCCCTATCATTTTTTTCTCTTCTAGCTAACCACTTATAACATCTTTCTTTATCTTCAGTGATCTACCTCCATATTGGAAGGGATGCAATGCCAAGCAACATCAGCAATAGGAACGAAGAACATAGGCTATTCAACGAAGATATGATATATATTGTGAAAAGGCTTTTAGTTGGGTTTATGCATCTCTTCATGTTTAAAATTTTTATTAATTGAATTAATGATGTGAAAGTTTTATATCAGACATTGTATTTTGATTGTCTTCTTTTATATATATTTGCTTTTATAGTGACTAAGTTCCTAGTTGAGACAATGATGGGTTTGAAGGGTTTTAGTTCGGCTAATGGATTTCTTTGTGTATTTACAATATTTTAATAGAGTTAAAAATTTAAATATTGTATGTAGTATGCCATTAATTATTTTTAGATATTTAATGATTTAAATATTTATATCAAATATGTCATATGTTGTAAAAAATATTGTTTAAATGACAAAACATAAAGGGAGAGTTGGAGCCATGAATTCCTCCATAAAGTGTTTGGACCATTACGATGACATATTAGTTATATGTTTTTTCTTGATGATGTGCTCTCTTTAGGTGGACTATAATAATGAGAAGAGAAGAGTGATGAGTTGTTTTAATGCAATGAAAATAAATGAACCAAGTTATGCCAATGAATTCTATATATTTTTAATGATATTAGTTGATTTATTCTATGTTTTTTATTTTATTGTGAGTTTCCATGTTTTCAAAAAATCCAAATTTATAAGTGTTCAAATTGTATTTATAAATTCATAAATAGATTTAGTACCCTCAAATACCTCATGGTGGCACCCAAATTATTCAATCTCTCTAAATAATTTATATTATTCTAAGATTTTTTTAAGATTTTCAAACATCAATCAATCTATTTCTAATTTTGTTTAAAATAAACATGTTATTCAATCAGAAACACCATATGTTAATTTAAATATTTTTTTATTATATTTTAAAATTTGTTAATTTTAGTATTATTACTATTTTCAATATCTAATGATGATGATGATAGTTAATGGCTACATAGACCATATTTTTTTCTATTTGGATCCATTGTTCCTCGTGTTGTACCCCTCAATTATTTTCTCTTCTTAAGGCATGGATAGATCTCATAAAATAAACAATTGATGCTCAAAGAGGGTTGCAAGGCTAAGGAGGGTTATGCATGATGCACCTTCCCACTCCACTTTAGACAATTGCTTTAATCCTTGAGTTAAGGGAGGATACCCTAAGTTTGGGATGTAGAATTCCTTAGTTTGTCCCCATAAGGTTTCTTAGGGATTCATATATGGTTTCATTGTCTATATTTGCAACTAAAACCTATGGTGCATGTAGTGAGTTCTAAATGATGCTGGGGGATTTAAACTGTTATTTTGGGTGGGGAGGAGAAAAATGTGTTTGGGAAACATAAATTAAGTGGAATAGAACAATAGAGATTCCCTATTCATAGCTTATATCCCTGAAAGAATAGGAGAAAATCATGCATGAACAATAACTGTAGATCAATGCATTCAAGGAAAAAAAATAGCATTCAACTGTGAAGAGAAAAATAAACAACACATATGAGATGTTATTTTCTTAATCCCTTTGCCAAATTTCCCTGGTCCTAGTTTCAATTAAAAAAAAGGCTCATTTTAGACAATATTTCCTCAAATACTAGTGACAAATTGCATTGGTATTGGATTCGACTAAAAAAATGTCTCCTTTAAATATAATAACATGAGATAGAATTTTCCTAAAAAAAATAGTGGTAAATCACATATGTCCTAGCTTCAATTCAATAAAAATATCACTAAAAACCATAATAAACATCAAGGGGGACCCATTGATCTCGTCCATGATCCTATTGTCTTCCTCTAAGAGAGGAATCTCTTTGATTTCATTACAATGAGGAGATAGTGGATTGATGGAATCTTGTTATAATAATAAATCGTCATGGTGAGTAGCCTTGATTCATCATTCGAACCCTCTTTATTATTGAGACCTCTCTTTGTTCGATATTATATTTTACACTCTATGTTTATTGGACATTGGGTTCAACCCGCAGTGTGAGATTCATGACATGAACTAGCCACCTCCCGAGATCCTAACTATGGATATTGTAGAAAATATTAACACCTGGGGGTTTTGTTCTAACAACAATAATAATTCCAACAAATTGTATGAGAGCTATAGGTCAATTGTTTGAAACCCACGCAACTCGTGCGAGGGGGGGGATTGTTGGAAATTCAGTTCAACACTCCCAATGAGTTTCGTAACATGGACAAACTGCCTCCTTAGATCCTAACTCTGGAGACTGTAGTGGAGATTAACACCTAGGGGTTTTAGTATAACAATAATCATAAGTCCAACAATATGGACATTATCAATGTCATCGAGGGAGTCAACAAGAGAAAAATGGAGTCAATTGAATGAGTCAAGATTTGTTTTGGTAGGAGTGAACAATAATAGACTGAACAAGAAACCAATGTATATAATAACCAAACAAAAATTATTGAAAGTAGAAGACATTACAAATCACATGAAAATTCATGTCAAGAATTAATAATGGAGAAACCCCAATGGTGAAAGCTCATGTTTTTTTTAGTAGTCATCTATGTGCCATGAGTCTCTTAAGCCCATAAACCAACCTGTATCAATGTGTATTGAGTCAAAATATGCTTTTTCATGAATAGATGTCAAATGAAGGAACCATGAGTAACTAATCGACCCTTCTCTTTCAGGACTCATCTTAGTGCAGTTAAGAACAAGAAACCCTCTCATATTTCGGCTTACAAGTATATATACAAATATGAGGGATTTATGGGTTTCTATTGATCGTGTTTTAGTTCTAGAAAGATGAAGGTATAATGTGATTAAGGAGGCCAACCATCTTCTTTGCATCTATTTGCTAGAAGAACATGAAGACACATTGTTGTCACATTGAATGAATCTTCTTGGTGCCTTTTGATTGTTTAGAAAGTCATCTCACATGCGTTGGAATCGTCAAATTATATAGGGCATGTATGATGAATAAATATTGTATAAGATTGTGTCTGTTAACATAGTCTATATATCGTTAGATCTGTAAGCTCGACTAAGTCAATTTGACTCAAATCAAGCGAAGGAGTTGGATGGGACTAGGAACTTGTTGAGGGCACCAATAGAGCCCTAGAATGGATTAAACCTTCCCTGTTATGTTGAAAAGGTCCCAATTTCATGCCTAATCACATTAGTAAAATTTTGCTCCAATTTGGTGAGAGGATATCACTTTCCTTGACCTAGGATTTATCCTGCTTTGGTCACCTAAGACAAGGGAATTGTTTTCATTTTTGTGTGGTGTTCTTGATTTCCAACAATGGTGTTGATGGTAAGGGGTTATTGCACAAATGTATGGATGCCTTATAGATATTGAAGACTTAAGTTTATCTATTATAAAAGTGTTTGAAAATACACTCAAATAAAGTCTACATTGATTTTAGGATGCAAACCCATATATGTTGGAATGTGGAGCTTAAGATCATTTTCCCAAACTTTCTCAAGAATAATGCAAGGAACATATCATAAAGTGTTGGTATTCCTTTAAAATATAACAAATTTTTTCTTCTTAAGATTCAACTACACCTGATCCCAAATTTGAATGAATGAGGAATACGATCCATTTCGTTTTGGGATTTAGATTTCTCACTAAACCGAAGCAACACCTCTCATGATTATTTTTGAATCACACAAAACATATCTTTGACATTGATTTATTTCTCGAATTCTCGGTTTTCATGGTCTATGTTTATCGAACTTGTTGATTGACCTAATTCAATAGGCGTTAAGAGATTAAATATATAACATACTTCAAACGTAGTCTATCTTGTTGAATTGTATCGATGTGCTTAATTATAGCTATGATGAATGTACATGAGACTTTCATCCCATGTTTTGTGATGCTTGTGGTTGTGCATGATAAATAACTGTACCACCTTTTGATTTACAACTTTTGTATTTCTATTGGTTGAGCATGGAACATGATTAGGATAGATAATAGTGTGTTGAGTTGGTTCCATAGTGTTTTATAAAAGGTGTTGACAAGCATGGAATCTTTTTTAGAGATGATTTTAGTCAGTAAGCCACAGTGTTTCCAAACATGCTTGAAGAAAAACTACATAGAATATTGTGTTGTCGTAGTATTCTTACAAGAAATGAGGAAAACCCTTTTCGGGAATATATCAACCACTACCAAGATTGTATCATGTTGTTTTTCAGTGATGGGATATCTAGTCAAGTAGGACAATGAAATGGATTCCCATGGTTGAATTATAATGGGAAAGGGTGTGCACAACCATTTTCATTGATTTAATGGCTTGATGATGTCACAAACCACATATGACTTGATATACTTATCAACATCCATTTTGTGTGAAAGGCAATATAAATACTTATAGAGTAATGTGAGAGTATTTTCCACCCCAAAATTACATGTTTTTTTTGTAGTGTGAATCCCAAATGAGTGTATGCATGTATTTACATAGAGGTACACAAAGTTGTCCTAGGTAATAAAGCAAATTTTACTTCATGTAGTAGTAAAAAAGAATTGAGTGACTTATCTAGATTCTAGAGTTTCTAATACACTTCAGATAATGCATATCATGCTATGATTTGGATTTCTCACTAGCTCAATACAACATCTCTCATGCTTATTTGTGAATCGCATAAGCCATATCTTTAGCATTGTGTGGTTTTTCAACTTCTTGTTGTTCATGTTCTATCTCATTCAAACTTTTCAGTTGATTTCTTAAGTCAATAGATAGCAAGGGATGAAATCCATAACAGACTTCAAACGTACTCTTTCCTAGAGAATTGTACCGGTGTTCTTGATTATAGCTATGGCGAATGTATAAGAAAATTTCATCGCATGTTTTGCACTGTTTTTTATTTTCATGCAAAGCAACTCTACCACCAATTATGAACAAAAATTGTTTCTGTCCATTGGTTTGAGCATCGAATATAATCAATGTAGTTAGTTGTGTGTCAAGTTGCTACCATAGTGTTTTCAATAAAGTACTGATAAATATGGAATGTTTGTTAGATACTATTTTAGTCGGTAAGCCATAATTTTCCCAAACATTGTTAAAGAAGAACTAAGCATACTTTTGTATTATCATGGTCTTTTTGTCAGGAATGAAAAAAAAACAATTTTAGAGAGCTTATAAACCACTACAAAGATTGTATGATGTTGGGTTTTGATGAAAGGATATCCAAGAAAGTATTCCAAGGAAATGGATTCCCATGGTTGAATTTGAATGGGAAAGGGTGTATACAAGCATTTTCATTGATTCAATGGATTTATGATGGAACAAACCACAAAAGAATTAATATACTTGCGTCATCCATCTTGAGTGAAGGATAATAAAAATACTTAGGAAATGCTGGGACAATATTCTACACTTTAAAATGATCTATTGTTTATTTGAATGATGCATCCCAAATGAGCTTATGTATGTGTTCATCTATATGTACACAAAGTTGTCCTATCTTGCAAAGAAAATTCTCTTTCATGTAGTCATTGAAAACAATAGAAAATTTCTATACGAAGGAAACTCCTTAGCTCGTGAATGTTTCTTGGAGTTGTCCATTCCCTCAAGACTTTTATATTTTATGGGTTGATTTGAATTCATGGTGAGTCAATCACATATCCCAAGTATTTGACACTCTTCATTGCAAAAAGAGCAATTATTTCTTTTTTTATATAATTTTTTATTTCGAATTTAGAACTATGCCCATAAAATCAATTTCAAGAGTACACTTGTCTCATCTTTATTCAATCTAAAAAAAACCATAACTAACAGTCCACCCCAAATTCTAAAATATAAACACCTATAAATATAATATAAAAGTTTCCCTAACAAATGATGAAATACTATAATAATTCATGTTATTAGGCATACAAACGAAATAATAAAAGGCTTACTTAAGATTGATTGACTTATTTTCCATGTGCATTGAAATAGGTGTCTCCTAACTTACACAAGCATAAAGAACCTTCGATGGTTTCAGTCATTCCCTTGAGAAAGATTATGTTTAAATAGTTCCCTTCACTTAGAGGGCCTCTCTACTTGATTATCGTTGTTTGATTATCTTAAATTAACCAAAGTTGAAATCCATGATACAAATGGAAACCATTAACATCTGCCTAATGTTTTGACGATTTGCATTAGTATTCCACTCATTTTTCTAACTAAAATCTGACAGAAATTGTTGAAATAGTAGCTTTGGGTTGCTAAATTTGTATAATCGAGGCATTTTAGTTTTTTTAGATTCCTACTAAAATGTAGAAAAAGATGCAAATCTCTAAATATTAGCTTACTCCATTAGCATCTATTGAATTTGTATATATAACTTTAAAGTAGAAAACTAAATCAAATTTTGGTCAAATCCAAATCGGCTTATAGGATTATATATCTATAATTAAAATTATTATAAAACACTGAATTTCAAACAAAATCAGACAACTAAATTGAAGCAATTGTTGACCATATGACCACCTACTTTTCAATATACAATGCATGGATCTATCTCAATTGGAAATGGCTAAAAACCTTAAATCAATATCACATTGAGTGTTTAACCGTGGTTTGTGGTTGAATAGTTTAAAAATTCTATGAATTGAATTGGAATAGTTTGAATTTTTGAATTTTTAGACACAATTTTAATATAATGTAGTTGGAAATTTTTAAAATTTAAGTAAATTACAGTTATCAAGTTTTTTGAATTTTAAATATGTTAAATATTTTTAAAAGTGATAAATCTATTTTCACTATTAAAATTGAAATTAAAACATAATTATAATTCTATTTTACAAAATAAAAAAACTAGCGCTTCCAATTTTTTGAAACCACAAATACAAGTTTGACCATATTGTTTTTGAAATTACAATTGAAAGTTTAACCATATTGTTGACCTTAAATTTTTTTTTTTTCACCACAGAGCTTAAACCTAGACATTTTTTTTCACCACAAGCTGCCAATTCATTCACCAATCTATTCTTCCCTTTAAATAGAGCCTTGTGTCATAATCCTGGTTATTCATTCACCAATCTATTCTTCCCTTTAAATAGAGCCTTGTGTCATAATCCTGGTTTGTCAGAAGCCAAGGAAAGAGATGCACTAGTCTTTCCGACTCAGATGACTGGAACTAAGAGACAATCAAACCGTCCAAAAATTTCCTTAGCATTGAGTCTGCCACTCTGAATCCTCCTACATACCACACAGAATTGATGCCTGCCACTGGGATTTCTCGAAATTATTAACAATAAGTAGGCACCAAGTATTTTGTTATGCTAGAGCAGTTTTTCATCTCTTCGAAAGCCAGTCTTTCGGACTCAGATGACTGGAACTAAGAGACAATCAAACCGTCTAAAAATTTCCTTAGCATTGAGTCTGCCACTTTGACTCCTCCTACATACCACACAGAATTGACGCCTGCGACTCGGCTTTCTCAAAATTATTAACAATAAGTAGGCACCAAGTATTTTGTTATGCTAGAGCAGTTTTTCATCTCTTCCAAAGCCTGTGAGACGAGGGATAACGCAGACGTGAAAAACTGCTCCGCCATAACAAAATGATTGTTGCCTACAGCATAACAAGTACGAATGTAGAAGTCAGAGTCACAGATAAATAGCTTTCAAGGTCAAATGAAAATAGTTGTACTATTTTTGTTGGATTAAATAACGCAGCCTCTTGATTCTTGCATTTCCATGCCTATATTTTTCATAAAAAAAGAAAAGATATGGCGGAGTCTTTCATGGCATTGCATTTCAACAAGATGAACAAGAAGGATTGACAAACCAGTAACAGTGGTAAATATCGAAAAATTTGGAAAATTTGTGCAAAAATTCACTGAGCATTCAGTCTCAAACATTGTACATATGGAAGATAATTACAGCCATTCAGCTGAACCAATAACATGTTACCTTGCTCTCTTCGCACAATGGTACTTGTTACAAAGAATTTCCAAAGAATTTGTTACAAAGCTCAACGTTGATGATGGACGGGGCCATGCATATGTGATGGAATCAGGCCCCACGCAAAGTTATTGTTACAAAGCTAATAATTCCCTATGTAAAGCATATGTGATGGAATCAGGCCCTATGCAAAGTTATGGGTTATTTATGGGTAATTATGGGTAAATGAAGGGTAATTACGGGTTAATTAGTGATAATTTATGGGTAATTTATGCTCAATTGTAGTTAATTAAAGGTAATTTAATGGTAAATATTAGATAATGATATGTGGTAATTAGGGGTCAATTATCGGATAGTTAGGGATTAATTTGTGGTAATTTGTACTAAATTATGGGTTAAAAAGGGGTAATTAATGCTCATTATGGGTCATTTTGGAAGGACAAAATCCAGTGAAAAAGAATGTAATGTAGAATAGGTATATAAGATAATGTATAAGATAATTAATAATTACAATTACTTGGGCTTATATAAGTATGTCTTGCACCTTTTCACCTAAGGGAATGACTATTGACTTTAACTATTCTTTACTAATAATAAATTAATATTAATTATCTTTAATATTAATTTATTATTATTTTATTGTTACATTACCTTCACCTTAAGGGAAGCTTTGTCCTCAAATCTAATTTGACAACAATGATTATGTCTGATTTTTTACTTGTAATATTACCTTTCGATCTTTTGTGTTTAGTCATTGCGACATTTGATAGTTATTGTGTTCAGTCCTCTCTAATTGATGCACAATCTTAACATACCATCCTTCTTTCATACTAACACTACTGGAGCTGCATACATGCTTCTGCTTTTTGAAATGAGTCCGCATTGTAGTAGATCTTGAGTTAACCTCTCGATTTCTATTTTATGGTGATGTGGATATCTGTATGGTTTGCTACTAGCAGGTTTTGTCAATGGTTCTATTTCGATTATGTGTTTGATTTTTCGGTTTGGTGGGAGCTCCATGGGGAGCTCTTGAAACACTTTGTGATGCTTTTTAATTAGCTCTTGTATCTCTGGTTGTTTGTGTATATCTCCTTCACATTTTAGAAGCTATATTTCTTTACATTGAAGTATGTACACTGGTGTGCCTTTCTAAAGTAGTTTTTCCATTTGATGTGATGTAACCAGCTTTGTTGGAGGTGGTTGGAACCTGTATAATTTGTGTGTCTTCCCGAACCAATGAAATTTAATTAAATGTTCTTGGTGACTTACGGAGTATTTACCCAAGGTTTGTAACCATTGTATTCCTAATACTACATCAAATCCTCCCAAAGGTACTAAAAACAAATATGATTCTAAGTTATACTCTTCTATTTGTAACTTGACCTTGTGACATTTTCCCACGTTGTCAATATTATTTCCATCTGCTACCATAACATTCACGTTAGGTATTGGAAATATAAATAGGTTAAATACCTTAGCAAGGTTGACATTAATGAAGTTATGGGTGATGTCATTGTCGATGAGAATTGTGACGTTTTTATTTTTTATATGTTCTTTTAGCTTCAAGATTTGCGGTTGGAAGATTTTGATAATAGTGGATAATAAGGTTTTTGGGGTGTCATATTCAATTTCTATTTGGTAGTCTTGTTGGTTATTCACAGCATTCTCAATTGGTTCCTCCACTTCCAACTCTACTTATTCTGCTTCACAGGCATATAATTTATTTTGTAAGCATATGTTCATAGGATCCCATTTGTCTCCAATGAACTTACATTTCCCTTCCTTTATTCTCTGGGCCTCTTAACTGGTATTTGTTCCTTCCTTAAGTTAAGGCGGTGTATATCTTGGATTTCATGTGAATGCTGATTGGAGGGGGTTCTTTTTGGAGTCTTCTTTGTCAAAATTTGTATGAATGGGTTTTCTTTCAATAATATGGGCTTTACGTCGTGCTCCCTCAATGGTAGAGATGTTATGTAACTCTAGTTCATCACGGATGTGTTGTTTTAGACTATGTATGTAGGTATGTAGTTGTTGGTCAACAGTTAACTTTGGAACTGAGGTTAACAGTGCTTTCCACTCACAGGTGTACTCATCGACACTGTTTTTTGTTGTAACCTTTTGATTTTGGAAAATAAGTCTTTTTATTCAACACCCTCGAATATTTTGATGAGGTCGTTCCTGAAGCTAACCCAGTTTTGAGAACAGATTCTTGCAATATTATTCCACCATAAGTACCAGTTGTAAGTGTTTCCTTCTAGATGCATGGAGGAATATATAATTTTCTCACCTTCGTAATGGATAATGTGGATGTGTAGGTATTCCTTGACTTTTTTAATCCCCACTATGCACTGTCATTCGTATCTGTTGTATTTGGGTAACTTGAATTTCACCCATATTCGAATTCCTTGTGTATATGAGGCTCAGGATGACATGTTGAATAGAGAATCTGGTTGCTCCGAGGTTCTTGGAGAGTTTGGTTGCGGATCATTCGATATTTGTAATCTGTCTGAGATGGCGGTTAAAACTTCCTAAATTTTCTTTTGGTCTACCTGTAGAGTGAGGATGATATTCTCTATTCGTGATGTGATTTATATCTAAATTGATGTCAAAGCACCACCATTTTGTATGATATTTGTGTGGAGGTCATCATAATTCTTCTTAATCTTCTCATTGATTTGATCGAGTTGAGCATTTAAGTCACCCATTGATCTGGTGATTGCTGGGATCTTCTCGGTACTGGACGTGGATTTCTTTTTATTCGTTGTATAATTCCATCCCGCAACAATATTTTTTTATGTAATAATAATAATAATTATTATTATTATAATATTTTTTAAATTAATAGTAATATTAATAAATATTAATATTAATAAATAGTATTATTCCAAAATGCGACCGTGGAGTAATGGAGAGTGGCGAGAGGGGAGATGGGGCAGGTGGGCAGGAGTAACAGAAGCAATGGAATAACAGGTAGCAGATGGAGCAGGAAGGTGGCGGTAGATGGAAGGGATATTGGGAGCGATAGATGCAGTGCAGCAAGAGGTGGATGGCTGTGGGGAAGCAGATTGGGAGCTGTGCAGGGAGTGGAGGTAAGAAGGGTGGTGAGGAGTAAGCATGGGAATGGAGTGACAAAGTGAGTGTGGAGTCGTTTTGTGGAAGGGAGATTGGAGAAGAGTATATGAGAATATTGTAATGTCCCTAAAATCCATAAATAAATAAATAAAATTCATAGACTTATAAAACTGCTAAGATATTAAGGACATCTTATTGTTATTGTGGAATAAAGACTCAGTATACAAACAAATCCTAAGTTTTGTTTGTTGTTTCCTTTTTGTGTGCTTCCTGTATGATGATGAGGTTTACATGTCGCTATTCTATACTTCGGTATGCTTCTAGTTTACTTACATGTATATCTTATTTACTGATGCCGCTGATCTTTATTTTGTTTGTCTTCCTTCAAGATATTATGTTTATTTAGTTATTTATTTGTTTATAACAAAGAGATGACTTACCTGTGTATGTCAATGGGTGCAGTGGTGAGGTTTTTGTCACTTAATGACTCACTCAGAAAGGTAAGCTTCCTATGCTACGAGGTTTACATAGTTCATGGTGAACTAACGCATGTGTACCTATTCTTCTACTGGTGATTTTGTCTATGAACCTAGTTTTGCGAATGTGACAAACAGAGTCCTAACATCTACAACTATCTGAACCTGAACAATGCTATTCCTATGATCAACTGAATGAGACAAGGGTCCTACACCTAAATGTAACAAAACATGCTTTATCAGCCATGGTGAAGGGTGTTTTATACTATATGCATGTTTGAACTATGGTAAAGAGGGTTTAAAATTTTTTGTTGTAAATATTTTATGCTTATACTATTGTGGAGGGCTTATGTTATTGCATACATATGAATTCTAAACTATAGCATAAACATTTGTAACTTATGGGAGGGTTTAAAGAAATGGGTGGCAATAGTTTGAATCCAAACTAGAGGCTTGTGGATTTTGAATTGGGTGAAGGTGGTGGTTAGGTTGGGGTAGTTAATGCTCCTCGTACTGTGCAGGCTTCATGGCTTATGCAATGTGCTAGGGTTTTGTTGGTCCTTCATTTGTTTCTTTGTTTTTCTTTGGAGGGAGCTTTCATGCTCCAGTTGGGAGCTGAACATACCATGACGATGTTACAGTCATGCCCATGAGAACATTGGCAGGTATGTCATGGTTTCATATTATTTCACTCTTTAACCTTCATTTGGATTTACATTTTTTATGCATACTTCTAATTATTTTCTTTGGTTTCGTTGGTTGCAGGTTTAGGTAGCATGGGTACTCTATTTTGAAGGGAAGATATTGGGTTGACTGCACAACCATCCTGGTAATCCCACGTATGGTAAGGGCTTTTACCCAATGTATAATTTCCTATGTTTCTTACAGGGTTTGATTATGGGTCTGGAAAATGTTAAATTTAGTGCTATAGTGTAAACACTATAGGTTTGGGTTTTAGTTTGGGGTTCTTCCAATTCATTTTGGAATCTTAATAGTACTGTGTAAACATTTACCGGTATGGTTCTGTAATATATATGTGATGGTAAATTTCAATAGAGACTCGACTCTACGTTTTGGTTTACCATTACCTCTGTAATGGATTTTTGGTTTTAAAATATGTTTTATTGTGTTTCTTTGCTAATTATAGCTCTTTAAATTTGAATGCATTTATAAAATCTAACAGTGCCATTCCTCTGCAATGGCACTTATGATGTCGTTGTTTTGATATTCGATATGAACTATGGAAATGGGGGTTAGTTGATTCGTCGACTGATAAAGGGTGTTGCTTTGTCTATTTAAATGATTTGGTTTTTGATGTAAATAATTATTTGTTAGTAAAATATGCCAAAGGAAGAGTTCTCGAATTCATATCAGATTAGGTTTAAATTTCATGGAATAGTTCATGTATGTATGTTTTATTTTTTAAGTGGAAGATATTACCTCTGTTTGTAAGTTAGATGTGGTTGATTGATTGTTTTACGGGAAGCCGTAATGTCTAAGAACTGCATGAATAACACATCATGTGTAAATGTGTTTATAATTAATCTTTCACTTGCGGGATTCGATACTAGTTTTATTTGTTTATTTAAGCTTTAATTCTCCCGACTGAGCTCTATTCGACTTGATAATGGGTCGATTGCTAAGATGGTTTTTAACATTTTGATGTGTTTAATGTTGTAAATATGATTTGGGGTTCAATAAATTCGACCTCAGGTCATGTGGGTAATTGATCTGTGATATTTGTTTTATCAGTTGGTTTAATAGTTGGTATATGTCTATTTTATTTTGTTCATTGTTATAGTCATTTCATTGCTCATTTAAATGGAGCATATGATATTGAAAGATTTGGTGTGATATTATGTTGGTTATTGTATTTTTCTAAAATGGTTTCGTAGCTAAACATTATTTGGAAAAGAAAATGGACAACAGCTAATCCTTAATAGGATTCGATGGCTAGGAAAATGTATAATGTTTATAAGATTTGTTTGGGAATAGAATAATCCATTTATTCCTTTTGAAACCCTGTGGGCTCTTGGCCTGCATGTCAGGAGCTATGGAAATCTGTTTGTTTGGATTTAATTCGTTTATGGGTTTTTTATATTTAGATGTTTTTTGTTTTGCTGGAAATATGCAATCTGCCAGCACTGTGTTTCAGTTTTAAGGGTTTGAGTTGGGTTTCAAGGAATTCTATCCGTGGATTGAATGTTTGGAAATATGTTTATAATTTTCCTATTCAATATTTATTTTAATGTTTGTGTAGAGTTATAAATAATGATTAGTTTAAGAACAAAATGAGTTTTTTTATCATTAGGTTTATTTATTTAGTTTTGTTAATCTCTGGGTTAGTTTAAAAATGTGACCTAGGATGCAACTTAGGTTTTATTTTAACTAGAATCTAGGGTTTGAATCTAGATTACAAAATCTAACATAAACTTCTAAACTAAATACATCTAAATCAAATAACTGTTTAACCCTAGAATTCTATCTAAGAATTTAAATCTTGAGTTTCACTTTAAACAATGAAATAAAATGAAGCATATAAACAAATGAGAAAAAAAGGTTGCAGATATTTAATTCAGAGCATAAATATCATAACTATAACTTGTAAACATAACTATACTGGGAGAATTAGAAACCTCATACCTGCAACTTTTCAACTTGTTTTATTGGCTATGAACCGTGCACACTTAAACACACAGAATGAATAAAACCCTAGTTAATTTTGACCTATAGATATGTTTAACCAGATAAACTTGGAACTACCACGTTCCCCCCATCAATGACCCAGAACAATTCTTGGTTCTAATTTGGATCCCCTGAAGCTAGCTCCAACATGCAAGTAGTCTATAGCTCCTAAAGGTGAGGCTTCTCTTATTTGGAATATGAGTATTTGTATAAGATTGCTTGGCTTTTGGAAATTCTCTACAAAACTACTTAGGAATAATAATTAGATCCATAAGCCTTCCCTTGGCTTGGGTCTTTATAGACAATATTTAGGAAAAGGGAAGTTCTTTTAAAACTTCAGTTAGATCAAGAATAGATTATTTTCTTAAAATAATCTTTAATTGATTTATGTGGATTTAATAATTATTTTTCTTAACTTAGGATCTTTTTTACTAGTTCCTAATTTGACTTTTTAGAATTAAATATTTATTTAATCATTTTAGTAAATAATAAATACATAGACTCTTTATTTATTATTTATATTTATCTTTATTTCTTTATATTTAATATATATAATTATTCTTTTATTCATAATACATAAATTATATATATTATTGTTATCATTTATTTATGCATCATATAACATTATCTCATTTACTTGATGCTTTCCTTAGCTTATATTATTTCTTTTATCAAGGCCTTAGGTAGGGTTGGTCAACTAAGTTAGGAATCTCTAGATCCTTCTTGTATGTTGGATTACCTCATATATTGTGGTAGATATTTAGTACTTGATGAGCAGTAGATTCAAAATTTTATTTAATCAACTTTAAAAAAGTAACATAAAGGCTGGTGCTATTCAAAGTCTTTCTTACGCAAGACTTCTTAATTTCAGTAACTCCTAGTGCTATTCAGAGCCCAAGATGAATGCTAAAACCTAGGTGTTACACTTAGTGCAACTCCAGAGCCTCTGTCTCAAGAATAATCCTAGGATGTACTTGTATAATACACCTAGGGATACAATGGCCAAAGATTTTATGCTCCAAAGATTATGCTCAACATCAATTTGGAATGCTCCAAGTCTTATGCTCAACACTTCCAATATTATAATTCATGTGCTCTAGAGCTTATGCTCAACACAAAATCTCATAACTTATGTGCTCCAAAGCTTACGCTCAACACAAGATTTCATAACTCATTTGTTCCAGATCTTGTGCTCAACACAAAATCCCATCACTCATGTACTTTAGGGTTTTCACCCAACACATTCTAGAAATCAATCATGCATTCAGTGTTCTACACATTTTATCACAGTAATCATCTCAGTATATGTATTAAGGTAAATCACATAATGCATCTAGTACATCGTACTACGATAATAATATTTGTCCATCTGGGTCCATGCCCAACATATACAATCGCATACATGATAATAAAACATATGCATTGGATTATGCCCAATATATCTAACTAATCAACATAACTCATGTGCAGTCGGGTTTTATGCCCAATATACAAACATAAAAATAAAAGTAACTCATGTGCAATGGGACTTATGGGCATCATAACTAAGGTCAAAATTTGGGATATTAAAATTCAAGAGGAGGATTGAGTGGGGAGTGGAATGAAATGATAGGTGCATGGGAAATAAAGGAGCTAGAGTGTGCATGGGAGCAAGTGGTGCAAGGAGAAGGGACAGTTGAGAAGAGGATGTGGTGAAAAGGGGAAGACATAATGGTGGAATGGAAAGGAGGGCTAGAAATAAGGAGAATGGGTGCAGCATGGGAAGAGGTGAGAGGATCAATGTAAGGAGAGAGGCTCAAGACCAGTGAGGAGGGATGGGGGAAAGGACATAGAGAAGAACAATGCGAGGGGTGTGAATGGAAGTGGGTAGTGGACGTGGATGTGGTTCACATTTGGTGTGGAAGGTGGTGGATTGGTGCTGAGAGCTGAGAGGATATGATACCAATAAAAGGAGTAAAGATGGTGAAAAATAATTTAATGTAGAATATGTATATAAGATAGTGAATAACATAATTAATAATCACAATGACTTGGGCTTATATAAGCATGTCTTGCATCTATACACCAAAGGGAATGATTATTGACTTTAACTATTATTTAGTAATAATCAATTAATATTAATTATATTTAATATTAATGTGTGATTATTCTATTGTTACACATTTATGGGTCTTTAGGGTCCATTTAAGGCATTCAAGGGATTAGCTAAACCAGTGGTTTCCCATGATGTTAGGAATTTAGCTAGGTTCATGGAATCATGTTCCCATTTCGAATCCCTATGTGCGAGACACATTAGACTACATTAATGGGTTTACTAGGGAATATTCCATCTATTAATGTTTGGAAGCATCCCTTACGTTTCTCCAAAAGGTTTTCCATGGAAAAAAATAGGGGTCATTTAGGTGCAATTAGCGGTTAATTGGGAGTAATTAGAGGTCAATTATGAGGTTAATTAGGGGTAAATTATAGGGTAATTAGTGGTAAATTTCAATAATATTTGAGAGGATGGATATTGAAAACATACCTAAAAATATATATTTAGGGTCGGTCCTTCTAACCCCCCTCCCCCACCCTCCCCCCCGAAAAAAGGTCATGAGAATTGAAATTTTGACAACAGTATTTAAAACACTTCTTGAGAAGTGAAATCATCTTGAATCCAAAGGGGGAGTAGGGGTGTGTGTTTATAAAATTTCCTTGAAAAGTATATTTAGGGAAATTCTTTCTAAAACCCCCCTAAACGTCATGGGAATTTAACAATTAGAGGCAGGATTTTACAAACAGTGGCCAAAAGTTTAGTTCTTAATACTTTTGGAGGTTTTTTTTCTTTTGTAAATTGCCTTGAAATAGATGTTTAAGGGGGGTTCCTTAACCCCACCCTACCTCCCCCCTAGGAAAATTAAGGAGAATTGAAATTTTGGGGGCAGTTTTAAAACAACCATCCCCAAAACTATGATTTCCATGACTTTTTTGGGGGGTGTTGGGGGTGGGGGTTTCTAAAAAATTCCTTCAAAAACACCTTTATCAGATTCTTTCTAAATCCCCCACCACCCCCCCCCCCCCCCCCCAAAAAAAAAGAAAAAAATCTTGAGAATTGAAATTATGGGGCTGGATTTTTAAGAACCTCCCTCGAAATTCCAATATTCAACACTTTTGTGGAGGAGGCTTTAATAATCTCCCCCAAAGACCTAAATTATTATTTTTTCTTTGGGTGTTAGCAAACCTTCCCCCAAAAGTCCAATTCTCAACACTTTTTTTTTTCAGGGGGGAGGGTGGGGGGGGGTGGGTTTAAGAATTGTTGCCAAAGACCTAAAAAGGATTTTTTGGGGTGGTGGGGGGTGGGGTGTTTAGAACGCCCCAAAAAGGGTGATTTATTGTATTGATATTCAAATTGAAGCATTAAAATTCTACCAATTTCAGAAAACATAAATATTATGAAATTTCCTTTCTATCTTTATCCATTCAACTTTATGCAAGTATAATTCTATATTGAATGAGGAGTTCGGCAGAGTTTATGTATTTTCATTAAGCACTTCACATACATTTTTAAATTAAAAAATACATTAATATTGATTCCAAATGGGACTTAACATTGCAAGATAAATATATTTATCATCAATTTTACTTATTTGAAAACAACTGAATTGGGAAACTGACTACATTTGAGGAACGCTCCAACCAACCATGTAATATCTCACTTTTAGTCCCCTATATTTGTAACTGAAAGTGAAATTGTGTACTTTATCGTGGCAAGAGATTAAACTTTAAGACTCCACAATTAAAAATTTGTAACTATAAATGTAAATTCCTAGGTTGTATTGTGAATTGTATACTTAAAGGATACTAAACACTTGACTCGACTAAAATTATAGGGGCATGCAATTCCTTAGGGGGGAGAGCTTGAATGGTTAAGTGCCATGAGTGAATGATGGGTGTCATTGTGGTGCCACAAGAACTCACTACAACAAAACCCTGTGATTAGCATCTCTTTTAGCTTCCTTTTTAGCGTCCACTATCACTTTTAGTGTATTTTTAATCATTTTTTGGACGAAGTGGATGCTTTTCCATGGGATGGTGCTTTTAATGGCGTTATTTTTGTCCGTTTTTAAAATTTGGTGCTCTTTTGGATGCTAATTAGCATCCTAATTAGCATCCCAATTAGCTTCCCAATTAACATCCCAATTAGCATCCCAATTAGCGTCCCGATTAACATCCCAATTAGTGTCCGAATCAGCGTCCCAATTAGTGTCCCAATTAGCATCCCAATTAGCGTCCCAAGTTAAAATTTTGCGCTATTTTAGACATACCATCAGGGTCCCAATTACCATCCCAATTACCATCAAATTTTTTGTCCCACATAGAATCCCAATTAGCATCTCAATTTAAGAGTTGGCAATATTTTGGACAATAATTAGCATCCCAATTAACGTACCAATTTATAGTCCCCAAATAACATCAAAATTAGCGTCCCAATTAGCATCGCAATTAACGTCCCAATTATTCTCTAGAAAAGCATCCCATATAACGCCCATAATAGCCTGCAAAAAATGTATTGAATAACACTAGGAATTGCACTAGGTTTAGAGCTAGAAATTGTGTTTGGAAAACGTCCGACATAACATCATATTTATCAATGTCAACGTTAGTGATCGATGTCATTGTCAATGTCAATGATCATGATTCATGTGATAGTACTTTTGAATCTTGATTTATCATAGTGGAACCTAAATGATTGTAATCATGGCATTTTTGGATATTGATTAATCCTAACGAGGGGAAAATTACCTTAGTGTCACCTAAATTTCTCTAGTGACATTTTAGTGTCCCCAAGAACATTTGATAGATCCTAATGGAATTTGATTGGCCCTAACAACATGACGATGATGCATTACAATAATTATGATGGAGTGTATGGATATGATTTGATTTGTTGTTCATTAGTGCAATATGGAACATTAATATAGCAAAGTTCATAGAATTATTCAATAGTGTGTGTAATATTAACTAAACAATCATTGACATTTCATTATTCAATGCATAATAAAAAAGGGGAACACATGTGGTTAAAATAAATTGAGACAAATAAAATTTGCTAAGCCCATGATAAAATGACTATTTTGAACAGTGATTTCCATGCACATTTAAGTATTGAGTCATTAAGAAGCAACCTTTTGAAAATTTCCAAATCAACAAACTAATTCAAAATTACTAAATCCATGTGATAAAAAAACAATTTCTAAGTTGTGGACATAAGATCATAATTATTTAAGTAATAAGGATTAGAAATTATGTAAAATTAGAAGTATTCATTTGCATTATTACCATCATATATGTCATCTAATGCTTCCTTATCAATGTTGATATGGTCCTATAAGGTTTTTATTTTATTATTTCTACACCATCCTACTAAAGTGGTATTATAATATTATTTGTCTTCACTTTCTTCTAACTCCAGATCATCCAATTGATTTGCACCATCTTGATTCTCATGTAGCTATGGATCATCTAGCTCTAGATCATGTAGCTTTGGATCATGTTGATTAATGGCATGAAAAATGTTGTCATTTTGTGCTTCAACATCTTCATCTTGAACATCACCATGGGTGGTCATTTCTTCATTGTTCCTAATCTCTCAGCTAGAATTGGTTGGATATCATTGTTTTGATCAATATTCATTGAGGTATCATCAAATACATGTATTAATATTTGATCATAATGTATGAAAAATATCCACTTTGGATCCATTATATCTTCATAGAAAAATAACTGCACGTGAACCATAATCATATATTAGATAGTATAATTTTTAATTGATATGGGCATTTATATTCATAAAGAACTATGAATTAACATATTGTGTATAACCATTGATTCTTGTGATTATAGTTATGTTATATTAATAATCATACCTGCTCACAATGAATTGGTAATACATATCGCTCCTTGTCTTCTGGTAGGTACCTCAAGGAATCTATACAAAATAATTTGCTTTGGGTATCATGTCTTCGCGTCCTCTCAAATTCCTCATACCATCTATATTTAAAAATACAACATTTTAAATATCGATAATCCAACTCAATAATTTCTTGGATTTTTCCAACATACTGAAGATTCCCTTCAATAATACTTTTATCTTTTGAACTTTCTCAACTTGATTGCTTGAAATCAACCATGACACCACAATCAAAGGAGAGTCTTTTTAAGTCTATTATTTCCACACGATAGTGTCGACCATATGCCCACATTACAAGATATCTCCTTAGTTGTATCAAACCATTTATTTTAGTTCAATTAGAAAAAAAACTATATATGCATTATTAAATAGTCAATAGTGTCAACGATGTTATGTAAAAAAATATCTTTTGTTATTTATACATGTACTTTTCTTTCACATCCTCTAGACATGTTGATCTCATATTCTATTATATTTTCATCATTTCCTTCTTGTCTATTTGATTTTGAATTTGCTCACTAACCCATTGTATGTGCAATCTTTTCCCCATTCCTTAGACAGATCCATGTGAAGTGGTGTATTGATTTTACTCACCAAATTCTACTTGAAAACCATTAAAATGAGGTTTATATACATCTATAATATCTGATGCACGTGCTTCATCCCATATTCGTGGACCATCTTCATAATATTTACCAAGGAATTTACATAGAAAGAAAAATGCTTCATTCAATACATATCCTTCAGCCATGCAACCCTCTAGATGTGGCTTTTGTCAAACATATCTTTTTAGTGTTCTCAAAGAAAAACATCCACCTTGTTAATAAAACACCCACCATTTAATTGTCATGTATTAGGTGCATAAGAAAATGAACCTAAAGGTCCATGAAACTTGTAGGGAGCTCCTTTTCCAATAAACATACAATTTCTGCAATTTCGTTCTTCCATCTTTGTAATTCAATCTCATAGATCTCGTTGGAGGACACACACCTAATATAATATTGGTAAATTAGTATGCACAACTATTGACATAAAAAATGCAATGTATTATATCTTTCTCTTACATGCATAAAAATTTCATGCCACATACCTTGTAAATGTTGACAATTGACTTACATATCTTAGTAACTACATACGTAAGAGTATAACTAACTAAAGGGGAGGTATTTGTACATACCACACATGCCATTATAACCAATGACTTATGTTTTGTATGTCTCAACTTGATGGTATGGAAGTCGACCTGGACATTAATTGACCTGGAAAGATGACGAAGCATGTTACAAGATCACAACCAACTAAGAAGCTTAAATGCAAGGATGAGTGGCATATTAGGCACATGTAAGAAAGTTATTGGTTGATAGGGATATTAGGTCCATGTAGGTGGCATTTGGGCATAGGTAATTACAGTCTCCTAAAATTTTGTAAATGATCGTTAGGCCATTTGTCCTTTTAGGAAGAACATAGGTAAATATATAAGGGGACAAACATTAGGGGTTAACTAGTTATATAGTTAATTGAATGGTTCTGTTAGAAAAGAGAGGATCAATGTTACAATATCGGGGAAGAGGCATTACCCATGATTCAAGTGAAGCACCTGAAATTGTAGAGAGGGAAATATTTGAGGAGACCAAAACCAACAAAAAATTAGTTGTTGAGTGTATCATCGTAAATGAAATAAGGTATACACCCTGTAGTTGTTGAGTTTGACATGGATATAATCTTTAGTTGAGATCTTTGTACTCTCTAATTTTCCCTAAAAAAAATCAAAGATTTGAGAAATCCATTTCGGGTTAGAGCTTACCCAAATCAAGTTTCTATAGGAAAAATCTTAGTGTCTAATAGTGTATTTTTTCATTGCATTGTTTATTCTAAATAAATAATTATAGTTATCAACACTATTTAAATAAACACAAAATAAAGAACTAATTAAATAACATAGGTTTTGTGTTAGTGAATTGAGACCAGTGAAAAGAACAAAAAAGACCTCTGAATGGTTTGAGGGAAAATAATATACTCAAAGGAATGGACTTTAGTGCTTATGATTTCTGTGCTAAAATTTGTAGGAGTCCTCATGGTCATCCTAGGACATAGTTTGTACGGTTAATGTGTGGTGCAAGAACTATATAGTGGGTTTGTGCAAGGGTAAGATAAATTGCAAATTATATACATTATCAAGTCATTTAGAGAACATTCTTAACATGTTATGTAAAAGGAATCAAGTTCAAGATGAGAAAAGGTTTTCTAAGCTATAACTTATGATTGTAATATATATGATGCAATACAAGTTGTTCCAATAGTCATTACTAAAGTTCCATATATATTTTGTGACATTTCAGTTAGAATTAATAATTTTTGTATTGTATTATTAGGTATAAGCTTTTGTCTGCCATTTTGTTTAGGAAGCTTAACCCACTTCTCAAAGGGAGAAGGAGATGATGCACTCCATTTTTCAAAGGGAGAAGGAGATGATGTACTCCATTTTTCAAAAGAAGAGAAGATGTTCTATTCCCCACCTCGTTAAACATTGCAATCCAAAACTATATTATGGATATCCAGATTATGTAAAGATCCAAATGGGAATGGAGTTCCTAATTAAGTAAAGATGCAAATGTGTATGTATATCCTAATTACGGATTTAGATAGACTATATTAGATTACACACATGTTGGAAATACTACACTTTTGAGAGGACTCTCAAATATTTTCCTCTTTTGTAATAGCTATGCGGATGATCTAGACACATAGGATCAATATAGATTCCCTCCAAGGATGGGCTAAGGATATAATAGAGAGGATCTCCTACAAGTCATAGGAAAGATGGAGGATTTAATATTCAAAAAGGTCAAGGAGGAGAGCAATCATAGAGGTATGGCCATGGAAGCCCTAGACTACATAACACTTTTTCTATTTTGGCAATTTATTTAGATGTATATCATTTTCACAACCTTTGAAACTTTTCTTTTGAATTTTGATGACCATTAATGTACTTAAGAACTTGATTATATATATCCATGAGGTTGTCATGATAATTTTGGTTCTTTATGGGAGATAATGTATAAAACTGTATGATTTTTTACTTGGTTCTTTATGATGGATATATATCGAATGAATGCATGCTTAAAATCACACAAGGTATCATAGGGCGTGGAAATCCTTGAATGCGTGAATCTCATCAAGAGAAGGAGGGATGTCTACCTTATATTTAAGGGAAGGTTGAGGAGTGAAGTCAATTTAAGGAAGATCAAAGTGAATAATATTGCAAGGCAAGGTGAAGGAGTAGTGGAAGGAGGAGCATAAGGAGGACAAGGAGGTTTGACTAATGGAGAAGGAACCCAAACAATGAAAAAACACGTAAAAGAATAAATTAATGATATAGACGGTTGTGTTAGAGATGTATATTACCACAACATGGATACTCATGTTAGATTGTTCTTAACCACAAGCCTTATTTCCATTGGTGAAATACAATATCACCCAAAAAGATGCACATAATCAACATCATTCCATTCAACCATGAACAAGTTAGAATAATATTGCAATAAAACCTTGCAACTATGAGAAAAAAATCGAGTTGATACAATTTTAGACCCAATCGTTAGCATAAGATCTACTCTACTACCTAGCAGGCTTAGTTCAATACGTTGCGCAAAATGGAGTTTCCAAATTTTTTGTTTAATTAGACTCTAAGTTTAGCTGAAATGGGGTTTTCTCACTAGTTTGAGGGTGATTCTACTCTGGTTGCTGCAGAAATTTTTTGAAGATGGAGCGACCCTAGCAAGCTTAGCCCAATATGTTGCGTGAAATGGGGTTTTCAAACTTTTGGTTTAATTAGGCTCTAAGTTGAGTTGAAATGGGTTTTTGTCACTAGTTTGAGGGTGATTTTGCTCTGGTTGCTGCAGAAAATATTTTGAAGGTGAAGCGAAGGAGAGTACTATAATTTTTCATATTTTTGATGTATTTTTTCTCTTTTCTTTCTTGTGATAATGATGGACTTGTAAGGATTGGGATGGAGAAGAAATCATTGGATCTTAAAACCATGCATGTTGCTAAGGATTCGATACGTAAGGGTTGTCATGCTAATGCACTCATTCAAAAGTTTGGTCTCCAGGGGGGTCCGGGTTTCGAGTCTAATGAGGGCAATTATGTGTCATTGAAGAATTACTTGGACGCCCAGTGTTTCGTACTTTTGCTGTATTTTTCTCTTTTGTTTCTTGTGGTAATGATGGACTTGTAAGGATTGGGCAGAAGAAGAAATCATGGGATCTTAAAACCAGGTGTGTTTCCAAGGCTTCGATGCGTAAAATTTGTCATGTTGACGCACTCGTTCAGAAGTTTGGTCTCTAGGGGGATTTGGGTTTTGAGTCGAACGAGGGCGATTATATGTCATTAAAAAATTGCTTGGACACCCAGTAATTTGGAGATATTGGAATTGGAACCAAAGCTAAGAAATTTGCTGTCATATTTGATACCAGAAACTCAAATCTTTGGGTTCCATTGCCTAATTTTTACTTCTCCATAAGTATTCTATTCTACAAGTTGATTATTCTGTATTGTCTGTTTGGGTTGATTAAGGTTTAAATTTAGTGATTCATCAATTTAGAAGCATTTCGGTGAGCTTAGGCTTTCAGATATTTTCTTTTTGACATGTACTATTAATTAGGGCGTAGGTTAGTCTGGATATTGTTTTTCAGTAGAATTTCCTAAAATAGTGGATTGCATTACATGTCTGAAAGAATCGCTTTAAATTTGGATTAATTTGGCCGATTTTTTGGTACCCCTGTGCAGTAGGATTGCTATTTCCATTCAAAGTACAAGTCATCCGAGTCAAATAGTGGTGCAATATCTGGGTATTTGTCTCAAGATGATGTCACAGTTGGGGACCTTGTCGTGAAAGACCAAGATGATGTCACAGTTGGGGACCTTGTCGTGAAAGACCAGGTTGGAAATTTTTTTTTTCAAAAATATCCAGCAAGTTGAAGCTTTTTTTCCCTATAGTATTTTGAAATTTATGTGGTTAGTTTTTTGGCTTTTTTTTTTACTGAGACAACACGTGAGCCAAGTCTTACATTTTTACTGGCCAAGTTTGATGGTCTTCTTGGGCTTGTATTTAAATAAATTGCAGTTGACAAGGTTGTTCGAGTCTGGCAAATATCTTGTTTGAGTTATCCATGAACCACGCTAGATTCTCCTTACAAAATATGTAATTTTGTTTTCTTTTTCTTGGTATTTTTTTAAATAAAGGAAATCTTCATTAATATACAGGATTTTTTTTTCAGACAGATGTATAGTGGGGGATTTTAAAATTATCATAGCAACCCACTCTAACAGGGATTAGGAAGCTTGTCTTTTAAAACAATCCATAGCTTCATAATTCCTAAACATAAACTTGGCCTTTCAGATTTACTAGATTTTTCGAAGTAATTAAGCTCTAGCAGCTATATTTTTGTGTGGCGTCCTCCACATAATCACTATGAACTAGATTTCTTGTTGTGACGTCGTCCATATAAACTATAAAATTAAAGTACACATAGGTCAAATTTCAAAAGGATTTAGAGAGGTTTACAGTTGCCTATCCTTTCGCAACCATGCATGTAATAAAATGATTGGAAAAAAATAAGAGAGGTGCATAACTAGTTCTTCTAGTCCTTCATCTCCTACCTTGTATGATGCTAAAAAAATCAACACTTAAATCTATAAAGGATGTTTGATGTCATAAAGAAATTTAACACTAAGTCATTAAGATACAAAGAAAAAATCATTTACTTTGGCCTTAAAGTTATTCACTTTTGGCATGTCAACATCATGAGAGAAGCCTAACTTGCTCATTTACAATAGGTTAGTTGGGCCAGATAATGCACCTATTCACAATGATTTGTGTAAACCTTTATCCTATTTATTAGAAGATGATTTTTGAATTTATGGTAAACTAGTTAACATAAAGCCATGTTTGTGCACCAAAATCAACAAAATAGCATTAAGTAGAAGCATAGGACTTTCCTTTTGTCATTTTCTAGCTTTTTGTGAAATATTGTATGTTTGGAGAGAATTCTAGACTTAGGGCTTAGTCATTTATCTGGTTACAGAACTTACGAATTCACTCCAACCCAAAGAAAGTATGTGATATAGGAAAATATTCAAAAATATTGTCAGTGATTTAACAAATGCTGAAACTAATGAGGAACAAGTTTTCACAACTATTACTTTAACATTAACCAGTTCGACATAGGAGACTTCCTCATTGATGATCAATCAATAGGTCTACATACAATCCATCTTCTTCAATTGGGCACATGATTTATTCTTAAGGAATCTTATGAAAATATTGATGGTATTTTATCAACATTTAACTGCAGGTTTCTGTGCTGGAGGTTCTCTTGCTATTGCAGATTCTGAAACTTGTTTGTTGGATGTTCCATCGATAAAGCTTGCAAACCTTTGATCTTTTGTAATTTTCATGTACAAGTTAGTGGTGTTTTCTAGGTTTGTGCACGATAAAAGAATATAAACCACAGGGTTGTGGCACATCTGATGCTTGTGTGCTCAAGCAATCAATGAATGCTCAATAATGCTCATTTGATAAATTGATATGCTATCTTTTTAGTTTGAAAGAAATATAGTTGAATCGATTTCAATAATTTTCTCAGTATCAAGGACCTATGGGAGATAATTTTCTTTTTTTGTTTTATTATATTATTTAAGCCAAACATGTCTAGCTGCTATTGCAATTTGCTATACAATACAGGCTCTTCACTTTGTTGCTTCTATGCATTGTTTTGCTAAACTTCCACCCTAGCAATATATGCAATGCCTTATAGACCATGTATTTCTTTTATATTGAGCTTCCTCATAATTTGTATTTGTGATGTAAAAATATCTGTGATGTTCATGAATGTTGTTCTATAATCATTGTCGATCATGTTTGCTATGATTTTTAAGGGAATTATAACACAAATCAACAATGGAATTGGTTCCTCGGGTATTGTCATCCAGGAATGCAAAACTGTAGTGTCACAATATGGAGATCTAATTATGGAGCTCTTAATGGCATAGGTATGTCTTTAATTTATCAAAGCGTATATGAATCATTCTAAGAAAATGTCACATCTAACATTACACCTTTAATATGAGTAACTTCTAGGCATAAAGATAATTGGACAACTAGATTGATGTATGTTAGTTAGGTAGGATTTCATGGGAGTCAAATGACTATAGAGTTACAGCTGCTTCTAAAATGACAAAATTAGTTGCATTGTTTACAAACAAATCTCAATAAGATCCACTCATAGATTGGCTTGTGCTCTTATGATGGCGCAAGATATGTCAGGTGAGATTCCTTTATGTTGTTTTCTGTTGAAATGATTGTACACAGTCTAACTGTGTGCTCACCAATTATACCTTTTTGGGATACTGTGAATGTGGAATTTTCCCTGTTAATATTTATTGATAATGCTTAAAATGTTTGATCTTTGTAGCACAGGAATAGCCAGCGTAATAGAAAAACGCATGAAAAAAAGACATTGCCAAGCAACAATGATGGTATGTGCACTGCTTGTCAGATGTCAGTTATGTGGGTGCAGAACCAAATTGCTCGTAACCAGACTAAGGAATAGATTATGACCTATTTGAGTCAGGTAATAAGAGTTTCTTGTCTTCTTTGATGATTTTTTATTTTACAAGGATGCTAAGATTTTTTTAGCATCAATTATTCTAATATCAGTTCTTATAATATTTCTGAATGTATTATTCAGCTCTGTGACCGATTTCCAAGCCCTAATGGAGATTCAGTTGTTGACTGTGATCAAATATCAAGCATGCCAACTGTTTCATTTTCAATTGGAAATAAAATGTTCATCCTTACTACAGATCAGGTTTGGTTTAGTCTCAAATAAACAAATGCTATTTGTTGTCCAATTCACCCTGTAGTATTGATGTCCTGTCTATCATCTGTCGTTTGATGTTTATAATATCAATTTGTTTTAAAATAGGTTTTTGGGAATTCAGCATTGTAGGAGATGTTTATAAGAAAGGAATTTATTTTATAAATGTGCATTTGAATAGAAGTTGCGGACATGCCTTGCTTTCTGTGGAGAACATATGGCTATTTAGTAATTTTAGCTTATTTTTTGTTCTGTACTTTGATTCCTAAATTTGCATTGTACTTTCTTGAATTGTAAGTAAACAAATCAAATATCCTTATTACAATTTTGAATTTTTGAATGAAATACCTAACTTCTCCTTTGTTTGGGTTGTATTATGATATTATCTTTTTGTCTTTTCCAATGACAACTGCTCGGTAGCTACAATAGTTGTTGCTTATGGTGCCTACATATCATAGTATATCTTGTATTTTGAATATGGAATCTTGTGATTTTATTCATTTGAACGCATCACTTTGAGGTAAGCATATAGATTTATAAGCTCGATACACGTCAATTCTCTATTTTCCTAAACACCAAGTTGTTAAACTAGCACTCTTCAACCACCTACTCCTTTTCTCCCTCTAAAGAAAAATATATTTCTAATAGGGAAATATGTGTTATCATTTGTGACTAGACTATCTTCCTACTGTAAATTGAACTCAGTATTCTATTTAGAGCTCGGGATGCTTTGTCAATTTTAAAGTGATCCTTGCCTTTTGGATCCTTCTTTGTACTAGACCTTTATACAACAATGTTCGACAACACAACGTTGTCTCCTAATACATAGTGTCAGGTTTTGTGTCATTTAAGACAACTTCCTTTTATTTTTTGAAATAGGTAGGTATTCTATCTTCAACTTCCATAAAGTTGAAGTTGTGGCCATTGAAATTCTCAATATTTGAGTATTTAGATGCCATTTATTCTACCACAAATATCTTCTTAGCCTCTCACTGAAGTTGGCTACCTAAATAATCATAGCTGCAACAACACAACATAATCTGATTTGAGCTCCTTAACTTGGTTAGTCAGATATATCTAGCTCTTTTATCAAGACCTCAAAACAAGGCCTTAGAAACCTAAGGTTCCAAAAACCAAGTTTCCTTAGCTTGGTGACAAATACATCTCTTTGAAGCCCAACAACCACTATGATAGCATTATTAAACCTTGAGAGCAATTTGCAGCAAATGGAGAAGAATCGATAACACACAAAAATTCAATAGAAAAATGAAATTCAAAATTATTGAACAACAATAACATAGTGCACAAAAACAAAAAGTTCATTTTTTCTCCAAGGACAAATCATTGTTTTCCTTGTTATTTTCTTTTCCTATATAAAGAATCTACAAACATAGAAATTTCATTGCCCTCTCCGGTGCAATGAACCACATGAAGGAAATAGAAATGTCATTGCCCCAAAAAATAGGAATACAATTGGTAGATAATGTTTCTTTAAAAACAAAAGAATGCAATCCATGAAAAAGCACGAGTAGCGTTCATACTTTTATATACCAATAAGAGGTATTGAATATTACTTTTGCTAGTTCCATGGAACTTGATGATGATTTGACTTGACTAAAAAATTGGGTTGGGTTGAGAGGCTTAAAAATGAAATAAAAATAAGCATTTGATTATCTTGTTGACTATTTATTTTTGGACAGGTCATTCCCTTGATTCTTGCAAGTGTTTCTATACAAAGTCAATGTCCAAAGTTCAAACACTATTCTATTCTGGAGATTCACAAGACAAACAGATGGAATCAACACAACCCCTATTGTAATAAAGGGAAAACTATGGCAACACACAACACTAAATGCAATGTCCTCGCCCCTCCGACTGGCAAAGAGGACGCTACCATACCAATATCTATCCAAGAAACTAGCCCCATGAACATGTACATACATAAATACTAAAATGCTTTGAAGTAAAACATGCATACATTGTTTCCATACAACGGAAGAAAAATCATACATTCAAGCATTTAGCATGTTCATCATTTTCATTAAACAACGAAATACAATTTACAGAGATGAGATAGTCAAGAATACTTATCTTATGAAGAATTCATCCCGCAACTAGCTACGTCGCTGCAACGTTCCACCCAACCATAGGCCAGTGTGATCCTTAATCTCTCAGTAACACTACCACCCCCAAGATGGGCATGATTCCCCAAGGAATGAGGAACTAAGTACTCTCACACATAGCCAAAATACACACAAATCTTCCAAGCCAACACAGTTGGTTTTATCAGGCCATCAGGGAGCTGGGAAAAGCTAAATGCTAAGCTGGTGAGCTCATTAAATAGCTAAGGACACCTACACCAAAACTAGTTTGACTTCTAGGACACCAACACACACCCAACATAAGGAATCAGTCCCTTCTCTGCTACATAGTCCCTCAGGCCCTGACTTCCCTTCCAGTGCTATTTAGGGGTTGTGGAGAAGAAATCCAACCCTCTAGCTCTGTCTATGAGGCTCCTAACACATCAGGTTTATCAAGCATACCAAGCCTTCATTCCCACTCCCACACAGTCCAAAGACCAACCACTACATACACACAACAAAACGAGCAATTCATAACTCTGACTAGGAAATTCGATTCCTGAGACATTCTTGGCCCTATTGTCGCCAAAACAACTCAATAATAACCCATAGAAAACCAAAAATCATGGGGAAACAACAACCCTGATCTCACCCCTGAAGAAATGGGAAATACACAACCCAAAATTGGAAGAGGAGATCCGACTCTTAGCCTGGATAAGGGGACATATACACAGAACCAAAAAATCGATATAGAAAGCACACACACACACCCCAGAACATGAATGGTTCATTCACAGGAAAAATCGTGAATGCCAGAAAATGACTCCCCTAGCTCTTTGTGTGAGGAAACAATCCCAACGTGTGCGTGTGGAGAAGAGAATGACTCTCTGCTTGAGGATGGGAAAGAATGGAAGAATGGAGTCATGGTGGTTTCCATACCCTTGTGAGGGTGAATAAGTCTACTGATGGAGTGTGCATGTGGGAAAGGACTGACAGTCCTGCCACACACCACTGCCCAGCAATAACTGCCCCAACTAACATTAGAGGTTTGAATGTGGTAGTTGACTGATTGAGACAAGGGAAAGTGAGTAAGTCAAAAGGGTGGGTGACAACTAAATGGGTTTAACAGCTGACACATGGATTTTCTCCACTCGCCCAAAGTTTAATAAATCCCCATGCTCATCCTTAGGAAAATCATGCCTTTTTCATCATGGTTGCATTGACATAGCTGGTTGGGGTTTACTTTTATGAAAATGCATACTTACATGACGCCAAAACTATAATGTGTTGGATATCACGATATACCATCGGCAATGATTTTAATCACCGGGACATTAAATGCTAAATCAATGGTGGGGCTTTCACCTTTAGCTTTACACCACAATTAATTACAATATATATACATCATATACATTTAATGAAAATGGGGTCAAAACCAGAATGTTACACTGGAAGAGAGATTGGCCAAGAAGAGTGCAACCCCAGAGAAAGAACCCAAGCACAAATGTACTAGAGATAAAAAAACCCAAGCACAAGAGAGGTCATACTTAGTAATACCCTTAGGAAGCATTGAATTAATCACTTGAATTATTAAATACAAATTAGAGATTTGTATCTATACACTACTCTAGAGTGGGTGCTCTCTCAAATAGGATTTTTAAGCCTGTGTGTACAGGGTTGGCATCAACCAAAATTTCAAATTTAATAATGATACAATATAAGGTAAATAAGCTAGGGGGGAATACTCAATTGTCATAACAGGCTCACTTGATGAAGGCTCAAGTGAGCCTAATGTTGATGCTTGACCTTCAAACTCTACCATTACACCCTGTAACGTTATTGATTCCTCAATCCTAGCCTTATTGTTGCTAAATTGATCTGCTTATGTATCATCTACATCCATATCTAAATACATCTCTTACATGGCTTTGTTATTCCCAATCTCTTCCTTTTTAGGGGTATGAATTACATTGGGTCATGCAGCTTATTGTCCCTATTTTATCTAGATCAATGACCTTTGTTTCAGGAACCATTTCTTGTTGAACAATGCTATGTAGCTATGGCTAATGCTGACCTAATTGTAATACTTCACTAACCTATTCTCATATTTCCAAGTTGGAAGCCTTCCCTAATAGTTAATTTGGCTCATGGTTGTAAGAGGTTTCCTTGGATTCTTTCCTTTTATTTTAAATGACCTTTTATAGGTTATATATTCATTTCTGTCCTTTCAGAAATCGAAACTGTTTCAACATGTCATCTGTCGATGATTAAGTTGTCCTAGACTTAACCAAGACGAGTCTCACCTCCTTTGGCAGCTTTAAAGTAATGAGCTCTTATGTTTGGAAAAATGGAGGTGGTCTTAATTGAACCTCTTCTTGAGGTATTCCAATGCAAAGATCATAGGTGTAAAAAACAACTGGTAGTAGGTAGGGCTCCAATTCAGCTCCATAGATCCTAAGGATTGTATGGTGTTAAAAGAGGTACCAATCCCCCGCTCTGGTATCATGTATTAATTGCAAGAATTCTCTTAATATTGTAAATACTATGGGAATCATGTAAAAGAGTGTATATAATAGACATATACCTCTTTACAAAATCATTTTTCCCTTCATTATTTGGTTGCTTCCTCACCACAGGAGTCCATTCACTAACTGACAACATTGCTCCTGAACTATTCATTGTCTGAATCCCAAGATCTTCAAAATATGGATAGGAAAGATATGAAGGAACAAGGAAAAATAATGACCTAGGATAGGATACCAACGGGACCTTACCTAGGCACTAGATTCCTAGACATCAGAAGAGGAAAAACATTCACATACCTAGACATAGGAAAGGGTTAAGCAAGGAAATGCTATCAGCATAAGTAATCCATCTTGAGAAGATGGTAAGCCTCATAGTCAAATTCTAGCATTGAGAAAATGGATCAATAAGTGTGAAACCCATACACTACACCTAGGTTGAGGGGAACCATAAATAGTCTTAGTGTTGGAAGGGTGCAGTTCAATGTGTTACATAATTGAGGCAAGGGAATCATTCTTTCAAGCAAGATGATGATCGGGGTTTTGGCTTGGTTCTTTGGAAGTATACCTCCCTGCTTAAGTAGAAACCCTATGGGGCTTGTTGTTCTTTAGGAATATTGTTGCAGGTCGAAAGAGGTAAGCATCAGAGAATAACAAAGATCCATGAACTTAAATGAATAGCCTATTAAAATACTTAAATACTCAAATAATACTTACTTGAGTGATGTTCTTCCAAAGTAATTGAGAAGGGGTAAATCTCTAGACTTTACCATCTTTGTACAGTTCATAGGTTGCATTGAATCCACCATAGAATTCCTTGCAAACATATTGGTAAGGAGTGCTAAGGATTGTGTCAATACAAACAAGTGGGGTGTTTTTTATTTTAAAAAAATCATAATTTCAACAACATGTAGTGGTGGCATTAGGTTTTGAAGAAAAATACTAAAGTCAAACAATGGTAACCCTTCAAGTTTTTGTTCTTCCATGCTTCCTTTTTGGACAAAAAGGATTTAGTTTTACAATTGGGTAGCTATGAAGCATTTAATTTCAAAGGTTGGTGTGTATGCACCCTTATAGTTTCTATTGTGAAAGAATAAATACTTCAATGCAAACAAAAAGAGACCATGCAATGAGAACAAATACCTCACTGGGGCTTATTGGAGAACAAAAATATATCCCTCGTCTCATGAGATAATCCCACCAATGAAATAACTTGGCGCAAAGATATATGTCAGTTTAGAGAAAAAATCTCTAGTAATGCCCTTGGGAAAGTTATTTTCTTATGGGATAAATGAGGTTACAAGGGTCCTCTTTGAGGGGTTATCTAAGCATGCAAATCTGAGGTTATCTAATCCAAAACCTACCCTAAACTGTTGTAAGTAAATAATATTGATTACAACCATTACTCGGTGTTGACAACATTTGTGTCCAAAATATGAATCATTTAGTACATGTATATGAATGATGCCATGTAATGGCACATTACAGTATGTTCTAGGAGTATGATAATGACAATAATATAAACCCACTTTTGATGGCATGATTGGTAATTTACACCATGCTAATTCAAGTAGCCTAATTGAAATTAGTACAATGTCAAAAGAGTCTGGTTTATAAATTTCCTTTAGTTGATACCAAAACAAGAATATCCTGTCAACATAGAAATTCAGAAACATATTTTCTCACTTCGTTGTTTTGAAGGGAATATTGGAACATAGAGCTTAAAATTAAGAAAACATCAACTCCTTCACTAAGCTTGAGTATGATTTTCATCTCAAATTACATTTCATGATATCGGATATTACAAGTAGTAGTTATGTATGTGTTTTCAAGAGTCTTACTAAATCCACTTAGATATTTGTGCAACAGTAAGCTAAAGCATTCTATCACAATGATAGTATGTCAAAAGTGCTTTCATTGATGTTATATTTAAACTATAAACTCTCACTCGATCAGTTACATTATATTTTACACATGATTTCACTTCAATAACTTTAGATAGTTCAAATTTAGTATTTATGTAACAAAAGAATTTCACAAGTTGAAATTTTATTGTGATCATGGGAACAACAATCAACATTCATGCAATATTTCAAACGTAAAGGGGGAAGAAATATCTTGTAAATTTATTTGCAAATCCTTTCTCTTACCTCAATGCAATAATAGTCCTCAAATCAAAGAGAAGTTTAACTATAACACAAAATATAAATTGTCCCATTAATGAAGAGCACAAGCAATCTAAATTGTACATCTAAATTGGGCCAAAGTCTCTTCAGATAATCTCAATGTTTCTGAGATGATAATCATTATCAGTCACAGTCACGTCTCAAAGATCTGTGATCTATGTACAGATAATAAGAACAATGAGGTTCTCAGCTTCAGCTAGAAATTGAGTAGTAAGTGTGTCCCAATTCCATTTTTCGTGCTATTAGATGCTCTTAGATCCCCAGAATATTTTTTTGAAGAATGCCAAAACAGTAACAGATCCCCTTGAAATGATATAGTGAGGAAAGATTTAAAATTCAAAGCTCAACTTTCATTGTCCCTATAGGTAAAAATCCTACAAGAAAATATATTCATATACCCCCTCAATAATGTATATATATCTTTTACATGGTAAAAAAATAGAGTAGGAAAAGGAAACCTTATAAAGATTTGCAGTTACCATGGACTCCCTATGATTTCAAAGGAAAGGGTTTGTTTTGATCCATTGTTATGTCAACTGCATTTTGGAACTCATCATCCCAAACATGTGACATTTGCAACAATTGCATATTCAAGGAAGTGGAACTCAATGCTAATGACTGAATATTGTGTACTGACTAACAAGAATGGATCTACATAGCCACTCATGCATGTAAATTGTGAATTCATCATCCCTCTGAGCGCAACTTCTTTCCTGACTGCTCTACATTGCAAGCCATGCTGCAAGGGGTATTTTATGACTGGTTAATATGGGAAGCAACTGTAGTTGTGTCAAGAGCAAACATCTTACTTATTGACAAGAAATGTGGCTACAGCACCTTAACTAAGCCACACAACTAAATGAGAATACATGTGTTTTAACTTTTAGTTGCAAATTGCAATATACATATTTTGATCAATGAATGCAAAACAATGGCTAACAAATACTAGAAAATAATAAATAGAGAAGCCAAACATGGCTACAATCTACAAAAGGTAAAAAAATTCTACAGAGAAAACAAAATAATAAGGAACTATTGTGCAGAATCAGAGACTAACAAAACTATCCTCAATCTCAACAACTTCATCTGTGACATAATTCCTAATATACTGTTAAGGATCCTAAATTTGAATGGCTATCCAGCTCTTAGCATATCATATTATGTGTTCTTGGTTGCAATCTAACCACTAAATAACTTGTTCCTTTGGCGATCTATAGATAGATTTCACAAATTCCAGGTTTCACATTTTCAAGAACGCATTCCAACATTGAGAAAAAAGAGCATTTTACCTTCTCAGTAGATTAAAAAACTTACATATCTAGTAAGATAACCTCCTTCAATATTATATCTAGTTGTGGATTAACAGTTGCAAGTTTCATAGAGAGGAACAGCCTTGGCTGAGAAAATGGAAATGTTACACTTGCATAATGCAACTCAGAAAAGCTAGAAGTTCTTTGTGCATGTGTCGTCTGAAATATGTGCTCATGAAGTTGAGGAAATAGGTATGCTATCTAGTTATTTCTTCTTTGTTCTATATTGTTTCCACATTTTCCTTATGGAATTAATTTGGCTGCAATACTTTTCTTCACATGGAAATGGAAGTTCTAGCTGATGTAGAGTTGGGGCTTCATTAGCCATGTATATAAAATATGGTGTGGATAGTATGCTATTTGATTTATTTTCAACTGTACTTCTCCCAGTGTTTCAAATCATGCCTGGTTTTCCAAAGAAAAATATAAACATATAGCCTCATCCTATACTCTATGTCCCCATGAATATGCTTATATCCAATGATATTGGGTATTATGTAGATCTACCACAGCAACCACTACGACATCACCCTCGCAAGTGAATAAACATTATGAATTGGCATCACAATATATCCTAACCATTTGTCCTTGTCGATACTTATTAGCTTGATGGAAGAAGGAACTTTTCTCATCCCATGTTGGATAGGATCCATGTGAAGCACCAATTATTGGGTTGATCATCCTCTTTTGATTCTTCTTATTGCTCCACTTATACATGGCTCTAGGATGATCATGCTTATATACTATATCCTTGGCATCCACACTAAGATAATTGTTGTTGATAGGTCTCATATAATGCTACACTTACTATTGATAGGGAATAGTGATTTTTGCAATCTCATTAAGCCAATTTCTTGAGTTTTGTTCAAAATTCCTAGAAAATGTTTATGGGTTTCATAACCTGCTTGATCATATATTGTGAACTTATACAATCTATCATCCTTTTTCAACCATTAGATACTCACAGTTGTGTATTGATCATTTTTACCATTATAGAGGACTGTAAGTTAGGTTTCCAAAGTCTTAAAGGGTGCTAGCTCAATGGACGAGCACCTGCCTTACACGCAGGAGGTTGGTGGTTCGATTTCTCCATGCCCTAATGATATTATAATATCAGTTAAAAACAAATAAATTAGTAAGCACAACATAAGAGATAAGTGACCAAACGAAATGACCAAAATTCGTATATAAAATTACTAAAAATGACTAAATTAATGACCAAAAAATGAGAAATGTGAAAGTAGGCATTAAAAATGATGCAACATGTGGCACTGATGATGAAACCAAACATGGTGTTGATATGGTCACAAAATAAGATGCGAAACTAGGCATTAAAACTGATACAACTCGTGGCACTAATGATGAAGCCAAACATGACATTGATATGGTAGCAAAATAAGATGTTTCTTTGGATGCAAAACATGGCGCTACATAGGAAGTAAAATATGGTGCAATAATAGAAGAAATATTTGGCGTCATTTTGGTAGAAAAATACGATGCAAAAAATTAAGCAAAAATTGGTGCAAATTTGAAAGCAAAAATTGGCACATATTTAGAAGTAAAACATGGTGCAAAATGGGATGCTAAAGTGGTAGAAAAAATGGATGCAATTTTGGATGCTAATTTGGATGCTAACATGGTGCTATTAAGGATGTAAATATGGCATTAACGGGGGTGTCATTTAAGAAGCAAAAGCAGACACTCGCTAGGAAGCGAAATAGGACGTTATTTAGGAAGCAAACCTCGATGTTGTTTAGGAAGAAAAGTTGGACACTATTAAGGAAGCAAAAAAAATAGACGCTATTTTGGACGTCATACACGATGCTATCTAGGAAGCAAAAAAAGATGTTTTTTGAGACGCTTTAAGTTTTGTCCATGACACGTTCCATTTACCATCTAGTTTGACCACTCAATCTAAAAAAAAATACACTAAAAAGGGACGCTAAATCGAATGCTAATTCCAAGATTTGTTGTAGTGACTTAAGGAATAAAAATAAACTAAGACGACACTTAAGTTTATAAGTGTCACATAAAATATGATTAAAAATTAGTCCTAGAAGGGGACACCGAAGAAACCACTAGTCGTCGCACGACACTAACAAACACCTATAACTTAACAATTAGCAGAAGGTTAATTAGAACTAAATGCTGATAAATAAAATCTAGAAGTTAGATAGGAGGTCATTGATATGTTATCCAACGATGCGAGGAGGATAAGATCGAACTACTACATAGAAACAAGTTATGTTTGCTATTATATTAGTAATAAATTTCACAACTAAGTATTTTTATTCTATGGCAACAAATGGTGATTATTAATTACATTAAGTAACAATAAATGCTCATGAAAGGAACCATGCAAGATTTTTACATAGAAAACAAAGTAAATAAATTTTTTTTTTGAAATATATGAGAAAATAAAAATAAATTCCTAGTTAACGCATGGATGAGTAGGAGGATGCATGGATGATTAGTAGTAGATTAATGGATAACTAGCAAGTGATGAATGAATAACCAATGGTGCAGGACATAACAATTAGTTGAGATAAATAGTTAGCTAAAGATAAAATAAAAATATCTTTGAGATCACTAATGGATCATTACATAACAAAACTTTATATAAGAGTAAATGAAAAAAAATTTGGACACACAAGTATAACAAAACCTTATATAAAAGTAAATGAAAAAAAATTGGACACACAAGTTCCAAGCAGTGAGCTAGCTTTTGAGCTTTGAAGACCTATTCAGATTTTTCATTGAAGGATTTGTTAACCTTCTCTCCTTCCCTAATGGATTCCTTCCCATCTGGAGGGTGCCTCTCTGCGGATGGAATGCATGTAAGGAAAAGTTCTAGATGGTTGGGTGGAACCTCAATTATTGTGCCGAGAGGCGCTCTACAGCCCAGTATGGGGGAGATCTTGTAACGTGATGTAACGTTACTAATGTTTGTAACATTTCGGTAAAAAATAATAGTGATAGTGAATATTATGGAAGAGATCTTGTAACGTGATGTAACGGTTGTAACATGTTGGCAAAAAATAATAGTGATAGTGAATATTATGGGGGAGATTTTGTAACACAAAATAAAAAATAATATCACTTTCGTAGAGTTATTTTTATTAATAAAAAAAAATTCTAATAGGCCAAAATAAATGTTGGCCACAAAAACAATGTAATATGGGGGAGATGTTGTAATCTTCCTACCTAACAAAACAATAAAAAAGTAAAAATTTAATTATCCGTAAAAAAAATATGTGGGTCAAGAAAAAAACACAAAAAAATGTTGGCCTTGCACATGGTTTTAAAACTATGTGCACATGGTTTTAAAACCATGTGCAAGGCATTCTAAACAACTCATGGTTTTATTGTACATGGTTTAGGAGGCTTTGCATATGGTTTTTAAACCATGTGCAAGGCCTCCTAAACAACCCATGGTTTTATTGTACATGGTTTAGGAGGGCCTTGCAAATGGTTTTAAGACCATGTGCGAGGCCCTAAACAACCCATGATTGTAGGAGGGCCTTGCATATGGTTTTAAAACCATGTGTGGAGAAATGATGCAATGTTCGTTCCTAACAAAATAAGAAATATTATATGGGGGCCATAAATAATATTAAATATTAATAATAATAAAATTATATGTGGACCTTAAATAAAAATATGTCTTTTGGTTTGAATAAAATCAATGGATGCCTAAGAAGAGGTTAGAGCCTAGGATTTGGATCTACGCTGGTAAATCCTCAATTCTTGTGTTCGATTAAATTGGCGTTCATGATGTAACTGGTAATATTTTTATTGCATAGATAACATGTTATTAGCTTGAACAAATTTAATATATAAGATGAGCATGGGTTATGTGTATATTTTTTATTATGAAATAGTTTATATTGAATCATGAGGATATTTCTCTTTGAGTTGAAGATTCAAAGATGATTAAAAGAAAGAAAATAATTTACCCCATTTTCCAACCATAACGCCAAGAAAATCGGATACATTACCAGCACTATCCCAGCCAGATTAAAAAGCTAGGGCCTAAGGGCTCACACTGCCCAGACTGATATGCGGATTGTAATTCATATATCTCGTTAGTCAGTGCGCGGGTTGTAATTCATCTATATGTCATCTCGTTAAAACTAAGTACTAGACGTTTCAATATCAGATCTGATATGAAAGGTTGAATAAAATTTTCACAAGTTTTAGCTAGATGTGGTTATATAATTATGTAGTTTTACCTTCAGTTCGATGTAACTTCATTAGGTAAACAAAACTTTTCTGTCATTCAAATTGATATTTTTCCTATTAGTATCGAAAATCCTATGTGAATGGGAATTTATGTCATGCACATCTGTGTTAAATTTGTGGAAGGAGTAGAGATTATATTTTGAAATTATTGTATTCTAATTGAAATATAGAAAGTCACTGCAATTGGGATGTCTTCCTAGTTTGTGAATTTAGTCCAGGTTCCTTCGGATGTAGGGTTCCCGTGAATTTGAATCAATTTAGTGCTAATAGATCCGAGTACTTTTCTAACATGGGGATCCATATTAACAAGAAAATGGTAAATGAATTTGACGTTAGCGTGACATATTAAAATAGAATAATGATCTTTCCTTTTCTCCTCAGATGGGCCAACCTCCGCTAGTTAACAATGGGCTTCCATTCACCATGTGGAAGACCAGGCGATTGAAGTTTACACATTACCTGTCAGGTTGTTGATCTTGCGTTTGCTTTAGTTTTGTTAAATGTTTTTGTTTTGCAAAGGATGTATTTCCATAGTCTGTATTAATACGACCATTTGCTCTGAACAGCATCATCTATCTTCAGGATGACTCCCAATATTTTTAATATGAGCAAGAACACATCTGTAATTCATGATATGGAAACCAGGTTTCTATCATTATGATACGCAGTGTCAATAAATTCATTGTTGATGTCAATAGGATAGGTATATCTTGTTACAAATATGGTAGAGTTAGCCTTACTACAGTAGCAAACGCTTGTCTCCATACAGTACTGTCTAAACCCTGGAATGAACCAAATTTAAACTACTGTATATAAGGTAAGGTTAAGCTCACACACTCATTTCGTTAATGGTGAACTGAAATTTCTGTGCAGAATATCGAGCCTAGCGCCTAAACCTGTAAACGGGGATTGTAATTAACTATTCTGTTAAACGACCTAGTTTAGTATCACTAAATCTGTATCAAAATTCGGCCTTAGCACATCCTCTGTGTGCCCACACTCTGCAATTATTTGAACGGCTGGTCACTAAATCCCAAAATCTTTCCATATAAAGCAGCTCTTCATGATTTCCTGCTTTCCTAAATCCATTCTGTAGTTGGCAGAACTGCCATGTAGAGAAAAAAAAGAACTAGTCAGTGTGGAGAAGAAGAGAGTGCAATAGCACTTCATAACCGCCAGTTGGATTGTTAATCAAACTCGATCTTGAGCCTGAGTAGAGTCAACCAAGTAAACCAAAACTTCTTAAATAAGAAATGTTGGAAATATTAATTAATTAATAGCAAATCAGTATCAGATCTCTGTCAGAGTCCGTATCAATTCAGTCTCTGTGTGTCAAGAGTCTCTGTCTATCCAGTTTGACAAGACTGAAGAGTTCACTATTCTGTAATGTAAAACAATAGAATTAAATTTTTGAACTTAAGTTTCGAGGTGGATAGCTATTACATTCTTTAATTTTAAGTGAGTAGAATACGAGAAGCAAATTTTAATTTAATTTGCTTCTAAATAGAAGAAGAAGATTGTAAATCAAAGATAGAATTTTGAGCAGATACTTTGATAAGTTTAAATTTGGACTTGTCTAGTCCAAACTAGACAAGTTTTTACCCAACTAGAAAAAGAGGTCGAAGCTGTTGAGTTTTGTTAACTGATATGAGTGTGGGTTTAGGAAAGAAATCTTGTCTGAAAAGTTTGTTAACTGATATGAGAGTGGGTTTAGGAAGGAAATCTTGTCTGAAAAGTGAAAATGTAATTTTCTAAGGAAAATTAAAAATTAAAAATGGCTTCCACTTGTGGTTCATTATGAATATTGGTCTCTAGCAATGAATACTTTGTTCGGAGGTCAAGATAAGCATTCAGAGGTCAAGATTTTTGGGAAATTATCGAGTATGGTTATGCAAAACTAGCATATCAAACAAGATATAACAATATCACACAAGCTCAGAAAGATGCCCTAGGGAACAATAGAAGAAACATGGAAAATCTTTGTTCTACATACACTAGGACATGCATGAAAGCATACTCCCAATAGTAAGAGCAACAATTACCGCTAAGTAGGCATGGGACACATTGGAAACTTCCTATCAAGGTTTGGACAAGGTAAAGACTTCCAAGTTGCAGATTCTTAGAAGATATTTTGAATCTCTATCAATAAAAGATACAGAGTCAGTAGACTCGTTCTACACTAGAGTTGTTGATATGATAAATCAACTAAAATATCATGGAGAAAACATAGAAGACCAAAGGGTGGTTGAAAAAATTCTCAGAAGTCTTCCCCCAAGATTTGAATCCTTGGTTGTGACGTAGGAAGAAGACAAATACATGTCAGTGTTTACCATTGATGAGTTGCAAGCTTCACTCATCAATCATGAACACAAAATCAATAGATCAAATACATCATTGGAAGGTGCATTTGCAGCACAGTCATCCATAAGTCGTGGTAGAGGCAAGGGGAGAAACAACTCTAGAGGTAGAGAAAGAAGTTCTTCCAAAGGAGGATGCAACAACAGGCCTGTGAATGTCGTTGGTAGAGGACAGAATTAGAACCCAAGTCAGGCAAGTGGTCACAAGTTTTATAAATAAAAAATTCAATGTCATTATTATAAGAAATGTGGTCATTATGCATATGAATTCATGAATAAAGAATAAGACCAAGGAAGAAAAATCCCAAATTAGTTGACGAACACTAGCACTTCATCGAGCGCAATGTTAACAGCATACACATCTCTAATTAAATGGAATACTATCGAAGAAATTCCACATGACAGATGGTACTTAGATTCAGTCTACAACAATCATATGACTGGTAATTTAAATTTGTTTTCGAGTCTAAATAATTCAGATCAAACTGATGTTACACTTTGAATTAATGTCCAAGACACTGTTTTGGGAAAATGTACTATTGGTATTCTAACCAAATAGGGGGAGAGTAAGTTTATTCCTGATGTTTATCATATTGAAGGCCTGAACCATAGATTGTTGACCATTGGACATTTGATACAAAAAGGTTACAAAGTTTACATATAAGATAATCATTGTGTGATTAAAGACAAGCATCCAAGAAATCGACTGATAGCAAAAGTGCCAATGAAAAGAAATCAATTGTTTCCATTGAGAATGATTCCACACATGAAAGGAAAGAAAAATATAGGAGCTACATTTGAGGAAGAAAGCAAGGAACTAGACAAGAAAGAAAATAACAGCTGATTTTTAGGTTACATTTCAAACAAAAGTTCAAGATGAGTCCTGGCTATGGCATTTCAGAATTGGACATCTGAATTTTGGTGGGTTAAAGCTACTACACAAAAAAAAATATGGTGAAACGATTTTCATTGATCGACAAACCAGAATGAGTTTCTGAAGGCTGCATTTTTGGCAAGAAACACAGAGAGACCTTTCCAGCTAGTCGAAAAGTCATATAGAGCATGCACACCCCTTGAAATTGTGCACTATGATATTTGTGGCCTAATGCAAACACCATCCATTGGAGAATACAATTATTTTCTTACTTTTATTGATGGATAATCATGAAAAACATGGGTATATCTTATTAAAAATAAATATGATTCATTTAGTTATTTTCAGCAGTTCAAGGCACTCATGGAGAACCAGATTGGACACCGCATCAAAATATTAATGACAGACATAGGCGGTGAATATGCCTCGAATGGAATTCTAAATTTTTGCAAGACCCATGGCATACAAAGGCAATTCACTAGACAATATACACCTCAGCAAAACGGTGTTTCTGAAAGAAAGAACATAACCATTATAGAGATGGCGCACAACATGATGGCACCCAAGCATTTGTCAAATGAATATTGGGCTAAAGCAGTTACAACTATTGTATATACCATGAATCGGTGTTTGACAAAGAGTGTTAAGAACAAATTTCTTGAAGAAGCATGGATAGTTATGAATCACAGTGTTTCTCATTTAAATGTTTTCTGTTGTGTTGCATATGCTCATGTTCTAGATGAGCTTAGAAAGAAGCTGGACAACAATGGACAAATATGTATTTTTGTTGGCTATTCTGAAGACACAAAAACATATAAGTTGTATGATCCTCTCACAAGGAAAGTGATCATCAGTAGAGATGTTCAATTTGTCGAGAATGAATCATGGGCTGGAACTATTGACATAAATGTCAAGATTGTGTCGAATGTCGACCATTGTGACATGGTGGAGGAAGTGGTTCAAACACCACATGTAATTCAACTGGTTGCATCACCATCCACTTCCATGAAACCCCGACACGGTTTAGCACAAGGAGTAGTGACACAAGTTGCAGTTCAAGCTATGCCTAGAAACACACCAAAAGGACAACAGAGCCCATTAAGCATTTCATCAAGGTCAACATCCACATAACCAATGAAGAAAGAACTTGTTGATGCCTGGAAAACCCTACGTATCGACAGTAGGGATTCTCCCCAATCACCATTCCCAATTAAATCGTTTATCATTTGGTATGGGGAATACTTTCAGTTAGTGGCCTAACTACCATAGAATTAAAAGAAAGTTTAAGTCTATTTTACCGATTGCGGCCCGATTACCATAGAATTAAAGAAAATTTTAAGTCTATTTTATCGGTTGCAGCCCAGTCCAACATTTATGTAATTTTTTAAGTTTATGAATGATATGCAGGTGCCTAGACTAAGTGTAGGTGAATGTGAAAACAAGAACCTCACAAGAAGTTAGTCGGGTAGTGAGCTGCATGGGGTCTTACCTCTCTGCTTACATGAATCAATTTCCCCTTCAATCACCAAAAGTAAAGAACAAATAATTTACTATAATCTAATCTAAACTATAACTAGGGATAAGAATTATAATTAGGATGAATGATATACTATATTGTTTGCATGCAATATTTTACAGATAGCCATTAAATTCTGAATACATAGATACAACAGAAAAATAACAGAAAGATAACTTTGTTAAGTTAATACATTCATTATTCATATTTGCATAATATTCATAACATAGCATGAAATAATTCACAACAAAAAATAGTTCAGCAAGTTTAGAATGATCTCACATATTGTACAACATTATGAAACATAAACAATTCATCATTAAGCGATCTACACAACATGCTACGAAACTCTCGCAATCCTCTCTCTAGAAAAATTTCAGTACTCTTTATTATAAAAAGAAATAGTTATCCTTACAAAAAAGCTTCAGCGTATGGGAGCTAGAAAAAGTCCCCTCTCTATTATATTCTACCCCTACTTATAAATTTCCAAAATGACTGTTGATTAAACATGCCCTTTGGGCTTCCCTAACTCTTCGTTTACAAAATTTCGTCCTCTAGTGTACTCACTAGGAAAAGAAATAAATACAAAATATTACATAAAGAATCCTCCACTTGTGAATAAGACAAAATTCTAAGTGGGCCTAGTTGGTTTCTTAATGAAGACATCCCATGCTTGATATTCTTCATTAATGATTCAATATTCAGTTGGCTCCAAAAAACCGTGCTGCTATTTCATGTTTTGATAGTTGGGACTCTATCTCCTTTACTTTAGGCTCATTCAACTCAGCAGCTCCTCAAACAAATGCTTGTGTACCGAAACCTGTACAATCTAGAATCCAATAGCTTCCTCACTGATGCATTCCATCTTAGCTATGGTTTCTTCCTCTATTTGCATCATGTCCTGAAGGTTCTTTAAATGTTACTCTCTAGCTCTATGTGGAAATTAAACCCAGTGGTAGATTAATTTTACTCACAACAATTATCAATTGATCATGCAAAATTACTGACAAAAGAGACTAAGAATGGAGCTGTAACACTAAACTATATTATGTAAGTGTACAATAGCCAACCCTGTAATAACATAGGATACTGAATAAATAGAATACATCAAGGATTTGAATGCATGAGGAGCAATCCAAATCTAGCATAAAGCAGGCTTACTAAATATAAGCAAATCCCCCATAGGTGTAAAAAGTTGGATCCAAATCTGTCATGGAGCTCACGAATTAGCAAAATGGCTTAGGCAAGCTAAAGAGTGGTGGAATGGCAGCTCATACATGCTTTTGCATGGAGAAAAGAGTGGAGGATGAAGAGGACAAAAAAATAGTTCACCTCACCTAGTCTAGCTTTCCCATGTGCCTTAAAACACTGAAAAAGCAGGCAATAAAGCAGAAAAAGCAGATAGGCACCTAGGAGGCTAGGAATAAAGAAGATTTGATTCGTAAGGCTTTCCCAAGTGCTACATGGGTCAAATAAGGCAAGTTTGACCATTCTAGATAGGCAACTGACAACTTGCACAAGGTGGGACACATGAACTAGGCAAATAAGACAAAAATAATTTAATTAATGTCTAAGTGGGTAAACTATGGGTTGATTATTCTAACACCCCCCCTTAAGCCTGACTTATGAGTAAAATATAAAAAATATAGGGCCTAGCAACAAGGCTTAGTCACCCTTTTACATACTGCATGTCCATACAACCGAGGAAAGAGAAAAAACCAACTTGGGAAAATCCTCCCTTAAACATGGACTGTAAAACAAAATTTTGGAATCTTATCTTCACTCATGCTTTTACAGCATGATCAAAAATCCCCAGTAGTTATTTGAGATTACTGAAGGTCTTCTCACAAAATGCTTTGGTGAAGATATCACCTACTTGTTCTGAAGATGAACAAAAGAGTAGGTGAATGGTGCCATCATGCACAAGCTCTCTGATGTAGTGCATATGGATCTCAATGTGTCTGGTTCTCTGCTTTTGAACTGGATCTTTACAGATTCAAATGGTACTCTGGTTATCACAGTAGATGGTAGTTGAGTACTCAGGTTCGAAGCCACACTCTCCAAGTAATCCCTACAACCATAAACATTGAGTTGTTGCATTAACAACTCCTCTATACTCAGCTTCTGTAAATGAGAGTGCAATGGCACTCTGTTTCTTGCTTGACCAGCTGATTGGCCCTTCTGCAAGCATGAACACATATCTTGATGTGGACTTTCTATCTGTGCTATCACCTGTCCAATCATTGTCAGTAAACCCAATCAACTCAAGATCAGATTTAGCTTTATAGAAGATCCCATGTGTCCTTGTTCCTTGAACAGAGTTAAGGATCCTTTTGGCTGCTTTCCAATGGATCTCCTGAGGCTGATCCATGAATCTAGAAGCCACACTTACTGGATAACAAAGATCAGGCCTAGTATGTGTAAGATACAACAAACATCCTATCAATTGTCTATACAGAGTATTGTTTACCATCGGTGAAGAATCAACTTCTTCTAGCTTCACTCCTGAAAGGAAAGGAGTTTTGCTTGCTTTGCAATCCTTCATTATGAATTTGTTCAGCAAGTCCAAGACATATTTTTACTGGCGCACCTTGATTCCAGCTTTGGTTTGAGCAATCTCAAGCCCCAGAAATTGACTTAAGAGCCCCAAATCTGTCATGGAGAAGGCTTGGTTCATAGCACTCTTCAAAGAAGCAATCTCATCATGTGAGCTTCCTGTAATGAGGAGGTCATCAACATATAACACAATGATCATTAATGAACCATTAACTAACTTCATATAGACATTTGGATTTGATTTGCACCGAAGAAAATTCAGAGATAGCAATAAGCTATCTATCTTGGCATACCAAGCCCTGGGGGCTTCCTTTAGCCCATACAATGAATTTCTCAACCTGCACACAAGAGAAGGGTTAGTAGAAAAACCTTGAAGCTGCTGCATATATATCTCTTCAGTGAGATCTCCATTCAGGAAGGCACATTTTACATCCATATGATGTACCTCCCATTGCTTTGAGGCTGCAATTGCTAAGGCTAGCCTGATGGAATCCATCTTTTCCACTGGGGCAAAAGTCTCATTGTAATCTATGCCATGAACCTGTGAGTAGAACTTGGCTACCAATCTAGCCTTGTACTTCAGTGGTGAACCATCAGCAGCAAATTTTGTCTTATAGACCCACTTACACTGGACTAACTTTCTTCCTGGAGGAAGATCCACTAGCTTCCATGTGTTGCTCTTCTGGAGTGAGATGAACTCCTCCTTCATGGGTGTTTGCCATCTTGGATCTCATGCTCCTTATTCATATGTTTGAGGATCAGACTCCACCATCAAATATCATTTTTCAGCAAACAAAGGATCCTTCATGCATAGACCACTCTCAAATTGAGATCTAGTCCTCCTTGGGTCATTGGGTTCCCCAGCTAGCTCTCCTGCTGCATGTAGTGTCTTGGCTGCCCATTTTGGCCTCGTAGGGATGTTAGGGTCTGCAATAAAATCATCTCCATCAGAAAAATCAGAATCAGCATGTTCAACAAACTCTTTACTTACTTCTTGAGGTTCAGGAGGTGAAGAGGCTTCAGCAACTTCCACTGCTGCAAGGGGTTCTTCTTCAAACTGAACACGCCTTTCAATGAAGGCTTTGTTTGTGATCAAATTTATCAACTTGTACCCTTTTGAGTCTTCAGATTACCCAACAAATAGGCACTCTTGGATTTGTGGCTGCAAAGCCTTCCTCTTCTCTATTGGAATCCTGGCCCATGCCTTTGAGCCAAAAATCCTGAAATGGGTCACATCTGGCTTGTGCCCACTCCATGATTCGAAGGGAGTCATACCATCAAGTTGTTCATGAGGCACCCTATTCTAAATATAGGCTGCATAGTTGATAACTTTGGCCTAGTACTTTGGTGGCAAAGTTTTGTCCTCCATCATGCATGTTGCCATCTCCTTCAGTGATATGTTCTTCCTCTCTGCAACACCATTCTGCTGTGGTGTGTAGGGGATAGAATGCTGCATCTAAACACCTGCATCTACACAATAGTTAATAAACTCAGTCTTGACATACTCACCACCATTTTCAGATCTGAGGACCTTGAGTTTCCTCCCACATTGGTTTACAACCAAAGCCTTAAAGACTTTGAACAGGCCAAAAACTTCAGACTTGTGTTTCATGAAGTAAACCCAACAATACCTGGAAAAGTCATCAATAAAATTCAATGCATATTTGGCCTGACTCATGGACATATGAGGAAATGGGCCAGCAACATCACTGTGAATCAGCTCGAGGGGTGCAGAGGTTCTCTCATGACTTGCTCTCTCAAATTTATGCTCTGGGTGTTTTCCTAGGATACAACCTTGGCAGACTCCTTTGGAAAATTTTATCTTGGGAAACCCTATGACCATCTCTTTTTCACTAAGATCAGATAGATACTTGTAATTAAGGTGGCCAAATCTTTCATGCGAGAGCTTGCTAGCCTCACTAGCATGAATAAGAAGAGCAGAGGGGTTTGAGTAGGGTAGGAAGTGTGAGAACATGTATACCTTTTGAGCATGATTTGCAACTCCTTTTGCAATGAATCTACCACTTGAGATCTCTGTGATCTCAAGTTCATCAGGGGAGAATATGAATTTCTTTGGAGACCCAATATGAGTCATCTAGTACACTGATAGAAGGTTGGAGGCGAGACCAAGCACATACAGCACATTGCTGAACTGACCATGATCAAGATCTATTCTTACCTTGCATAAACTTTCAGTGAGAGAGTCATCTCCCAGTACTATAGATGGTCCTTTCGACCTGTCAAGTGAGGAGAAGGCCTCCTTGGTCGAAACCATGTGTCTTGAAGCTCTAGAATCGATGATAAAACTGGGTGAGCTTGATGTGCCAGCAATTAGAGCATGAACTCTCTCTCTATCATCTGAACTTGATCCTCCTTCCCTCTTCTTTGAGCTGTCTGGAAGGGAGATGCCATTCTTCTCCAGGAGTTGTGTTAGCATGTCTATCTACTTTTTCATACAAGAGATTTTAGTATGATTGCCCTTATTACAGTATGAGCACTTGCTCATTTCTCCTTTGTTTTTCTTCTTCTGGTAGTTCTTCTTGGGACCTTGTGAGTCCTCCGGAGACTGTTTCTTGTCTCTCTTTTGCTCAGGTGGATTTTTAGATTTATTTTTTCTTTTTGAATCCACCCTTGAATCTCCAGCAACCAGAGCTTGGTCTTTGGAAGGTTTGATGGTGCCCATCATCACCATCTTGTCTTGTTCTTGTGTGAGAGATTCCGTGAAATCTACAAGGCTAGGCATCTTCCAGGTTCGAGCTATCAGTTTTTTGGCATAGAAGGTCGAAACAAACACTGAATAGTCAGGGCCTAGCTTTGAGAGGATGGCCAGAACGAGCTGATCATCTTTCTTTTCGATACCACACTGTTTCAGCTGCAAAACTAGTGCTTTGAACTTGGAGAAATATAGTTGCAGGGATTCAAAGCTGCTGGGACTCAGAGAAATCAGCTCATTCTTGATATGATGTCCCCTCATCTCATTTGTCTTTCCAAAAAGATCAGCAAGATTCTCCCATACTTCATTCGATGATGTCAATCCATCAAGATGGAAAAGGAGGTCTCTGGAAATACTCAGACATAGGAGGCCATAAGCCTCATCCCTCCTGTTGTGTCATTTAATCTTCTCTGCAGCTACATTGGGCTCTGCTTCTATTGCCATAGTCACCCTGTAGAGTCCTTTCGCTCTTAACAGTATCCCCATCTCTGCTTTCCATTCAAAGAAATTTAAGTGAGTCAAGATAGTTTTCTGTGATTGATCCATAGCTCTAGAAAATATGTCTCGGTTGTCAGTAGAAGGCTCCCAGTCACTAATGTCAAACATGCAAAACAATTTTGAAGGAGAGAATACAATCTACAATGGCTCTGATACCATGTGGAAATTAAACCCAGTGGTAGATTAATTTTACTCACAACAATTATCAATTGATCATGCAAAATTACTCACAAAAGAGACTAAGAATGGAGCTGTAACACTAAACTGTATTATGTAAGTGTACAATAGCCAACCCTATAATAACATAGGCTTCTGAATAAATAGAATACATCAAGGATTCAAATGCATGAGGAGCAATCCAAATCTAGCATAAAGCAGGCTTACTAAATATAAGCAAATCCCCTATAGGTGTAAAAAGCTGGATCCAAATCTGTCATGGAGCTCACGAATTAGCAAAATGGCTTAGGCAAGCTAAATAGTGGTGGAATGGTAGCTCATACATGCTTTTGCATAGAGAAAAGAGTGGAGGATGAAGAGGACAAAAAACTAGTTCACCTCACCTAGTCTAGCTTTCCCATGTGCCTTAAAACACTGAAAAAGCAGGCAATAAAGCAGAAAAAGAAGATAGGTGCCTAGAAGGCCAGGAATAAAGTAGATTTGATTCCTAAGGCTTTCCCAAGCGCTACATGGGTCAAATAAAGCAAGTTTGACCATTCTTGATAGGCAACTGACAACTTGCACAAGGTGGGACACATGAACTAGGCAAATAAGACAAAAATAATTTAATTAATGTCTAAGTGGGTAAACTATGGGTTGATTATTCTAACACTTGAAAGTCTTACTCTTGAGTACCTGCTAAAACTTGTCATTGATTGTGGGTTAAACACATCCTTTTATAGAACTCGGTACACTTCTCCACCATTTTATCAATGGCGGTGTTCAACATCACTGCTGATTTGTAGCTGAAATTTAATATTTCCAATTCCATCTTTAGACTTCCTGTGATTTTCTGAGGCATGTTTTCCAGGAAGGTCGAATTAGCTCCTATCCAAGTTAGTTGGTTTTGCACAATGTCTGCCACGTCTGATAAATTCTTCTCAAATTTTGTTGAGATGTGTGCTATTTCTTTTAATATAGCCTCAATATATTTAATTTTGTACATCTCTCCTTCTAACTTCAATAGAATCTTATTCATCTTATTTTGCAGCAAAGATGCTTGATTTTGGAAAGGCGCAATATCAAGTTGTTTTTCATTTGTTGCCTGGAGTTACTTATCTAGAAAAAAAATTTGAATTTCCAACTCCTCAACTCTTTTGTCACTTGTGTCCTTTTTCATTTCTAATTCTAAAACTCTTCTTTCAAGATCCCTTTTTTCTACTTCAATGATATTAGCTGATAATACTAAGACATATTTTTCTAATTGAACATTTTGATATGCCTCTTTCAGTCTCTCCAACTCTGTGAGACTTTCATCGTGCTTTCTTTTTAGGCTATTATCTTTTGCTCTTTCTTTCCTTAGTGTTTTCTTCATTTTAGACATTTTCTCCTTATAATGTTCCAGATCATCAACCATTTTTTCATCTTTATCTGCATTGGTGAGAGCTGAGGCTACACCTGCCATCGCAAGGATTTTAAGATCTTTATTAGTCCCATGTAGAATTGTTTTCTTTGTCACCATAATCTCTACAGGCTAGTCTCTAGTATCCACACTTTTCTCAGTTCTCATCACAATCCTTTTCTAGTTTTTATGAAAGAAAATCGTATTAAGGTCAGCCACCACCTGTTCCTGGGATAGGATGAAAGGGATTAGTCGGTGGCTCTCCTGCTACGTCGACTAAACTCAATGAGTTCATCTGATATGGTAGGTTCTAAAAATAAGTTCCAACTTAAGATTTTTTTCCGATTTGTTAAAAAATTAATTCAAGGAAGGAAGTCTCATAAAAGGTAAAGGCATTGTAGGAAGGTTTAAAACTAGGAAACCAAAAGGGGGTCCCTAAAACATGAAATTTTTTTGGGGTAGATTTTGCAGTAGCAACAATTGGCAATTGCTTGGTGAACATAGAGCTCTGGTAAAACATGACTTTAAACCTAAAACTGCTTTATAATCTTTTGTTAAACCAACTCATCCCAATTCTCTTTAAGTATTATTTAAAATTTCAGACTCTTCTAGGAATGTAAGATTTAGAACTTACATTGATTGTATTCCAATAGGGTAGGGGAACCAGATTTTCAAAGTCTTGATAACTCTTATCAGGACAAAATATGGGGCTCATTTACCTCTGCATTTAGTTTCTTTTGACTAATACACCACAGGATTATAACAGAAATTGGATAGACATATCCGTTTTGCTCCTCATTCCCATGCATTTTGCATTCTTTCGATGCTTTTAGACTTTTGTCTTTTGAGTCTTCCTGGATTGATCTTTTGCATTTGAAACTTGGTTTAGGTTCTTCCATCCATGGTGTCCTTTTCTGTGGGTGATAATTTTCTTTACCTCATGAACGCATAAGAACCTCTGAGCAATCCAATTATCTTACTGATTTTATATCGAGTATATTCCTTTGATGTATATTTTCTTTATGGGAAATTTTGACTCTTTAATCCTTTGGGCTTTGTTTTGTGGCATGGGATTAATTTAAATTCCATATACCTATCCGTCCTGCTTCCTTTCCGTGGATACTTTGTTGCAAGATTCCTAGGACAGATATTAACGTGAAGTGGATGGAGCCCCAAAATAGTATTCTAGACCTCTCCAACCTCAGTTATTTAACAGGTTTTTAAAAATAGGACTTCAATGTGTTCATACTATAACTTCCTTTCAATCGCATATCAAATAAAATAATCTTGTCATGATAACCTTTTACATAGATGAAACCAATGAGCAGTTCTTTGGTTAAAAATGTTTGTAGTTGGTCCATATCCCAATGTCCCCAAGGAACCAAAAACCTATGCTGGCTTATTTGAAATAAATGAAAGGGAAACAAATAAAAAGAAATTGAAATAAATCAGATGCAAATAAAAACAAAAGAGAAGATACAAAGCAAACAAACTAAAGAAATCAAACGAGAGAAAAAGGGTTTATTTATGTACAAAATATTTCTACAGCATTAAGTAACGTAAGGTTTGATAACCAAACCATTGACAGGTAGATTCTCTTCCCACCCTTGTAGATCCTGTAACATGTATGTTGAGGGGCCTAACTTTGTGGAAATATGAAATGGGCCAATCCATAGATGTTGAAACTTAGTATTCTTTCCCATTTCGTCATGCAAGTGATCCCATTTGAAAACCAAATCTCTAACTTCATATATTTTGTTGCCAAACTTAGGTTTGTTGAACCACTTCTTCACAATCTCCTGTTGGTGTTTGAATTTCTCTTTAGTATTGAGCGTAGACTCTTTTAACTTAAGCAGGGTATTGATCCTAGCTTGCAAAACATCACTACTAGATCCTCTGGATGCTTGGGCCAAGTGAGAAGAAGAAAACAAAATGTTCAGAGGTAAAATAGCTACCTTTAAAAAAAATAAATTATAGGGTGATACACCTAAGGAGTTATCGGATGTGACCCTATCAGCCCATAGTGCATTTGGAAGATCTATATGCCAACTTCTATGATTGTCTATAACATTTTTCTTTAATATTCTAATGAGATTCTTAGTGGTTGATCCAGCTAGTTCATTTCCTTGTGGGTAATAGTTAGCAGAATAATGTAATTTTATTCCTTTCTCATTGGAAAATTTAGTAAGTTTTATTGACGAGAAGTGAGATGCATTATCAAAAACCATAGAAATTGGAACCCCAAAACTGGTCATAATATTTACTTCTAAGTGTTAGGATTATTAATCCTCCCTTTTTCAATTTGGTCATATGTCTAAATCAGGAGTCAAGTCTAAATCGGGAGTCCATCCAGTCTATTTTTAGTCATTAGCACCATTGGGTCCACTTGGACTAATTGGGGCACATGTTTCAGTTACTAAAGTGTGGGGAACACTAATTAAGGATTAATACCACTAATTGCACTTAATTTCATCTATTTAGGAGCCTCCTATACCAATCCATACAATTTAAGAGCCACCGGGAGTGCCAAAACCAACCGAGGTTAGTTCAGTTCAGTTGATGACTAGTCAAGCTAAGTTAGGAGTCAGTTACATTCAGTTCTAGTCCTCTATATTCAGTTAGTGCTAGGTTTACATGACTGCACTCACGAGGGGTGCATTTCTCACCTACCATATTCTGTTAGCCTTAGTCAACACTGGATGTAACACTTGAGTTGTGTTTTAGAGCTCCGATGAACTCCGGTTATGGTTTAGACAAGGTCAGTTAACTATTGAGTCCTCCGATAGTGACTTAGACAAGGTCTTAGTTACCTACAGTTAAGTAGAGTCTATCAATTCGAATTCCTTCATGCGGTTTCAAATTTCATGTGGATATTAAAGCCATTGTACTTCATTGTAATTAATATTTGATTACTTTTTTTATTAATGAAAGCATTCATAGCTGCAAGCCATTTTTTCACTGTTTCATTCTTCAATTGCTGAGTAAATTGTGTGATCTATTTTGTGAGTTGTGTGTTTGTCCATAGATATACGTGCTCAATTTAATATGGTATCAGAGCCTCGATGAAAAAGACACCTCTCCTCCTCAGATCTCCAGCTGGATCATTTTTTTTAGCAAATTGCTCCTTCCAGTACTGCACCAGAAGCAAAGAATTTACCACTTAATATCCCAAGTTAGGAAATTGTTGATCAATCTTGCTTGATCAACTATGCTATGACATGGAGTAAATTCCAAAAGTGTAGACTGACAACCTTACTTTGTATGTTTTATTGTGTGACAGGTTATCAGCTTGTCTTACAGCATTCACTACAAGCAGCTCTTTCTTCTCACTGCATTCGCTACAGTAGCTCAATCCTTCTTACTGCATTCAAAATGGCTCATCTAGTAGAGCCTCTCACTCCCTTCAACTATCACCAGTGGAAGGAAGACATGGTGGTAATGCTCTGCACCAAGCATCTCTTCCGACTCAGAAGAAACAGAGGCAGTGCCATCTTTAGATAATGACAAAGAAAAGTACTTGAACAGGATTAATGAAGCCCATGGACACTTGCTCTCCTCAGTCTCTAGAGATCTCTGATTCCACATCCAAGGATTGAAGACTCCCAAGGAGGTTTGGGACAAGATTTCCTCCTTATTTGATAAGTAGGATGAGATGAGGATCGATCAGCTAGAAAATGACCTGATCACTCTTAATCCATCCAACTTCGAATCACCAAATTAATTCTTCACAAATTTCAAGAACCTGATATATCAGTTGAAGCAATGCAAAGTGGAGAAGGATGAAAATTAGCTCATCCTTTCCATTCTCACAAAGATCAATGTAGACTACTCAGTCTTTGTATCCACCTTCCAAACAATAAGGCTCACTACTCCAAATTAGAAGATGCCCACTCTTAATGTCTTCATCCAATCTCTTATTTCTGAGAATGATAAACTGATCCAAATGGGGGTCATTCGATCTTCCAAAGATATATCTCTAGTTGCAAGAGGAGATAAATTAGAAAATTACAAAGGGAATCAAGGAGATGAGTCTCCTATGAAGAAAGAGCAGTCAAAATATCCTTTAGGTTCGAAGAGAAGCAAGAAGAATGGCAAAGGTAAGGTCCTCTGCTCTTACTGTGGAAGGGGCTTTCATTCAGAAAGCTCCTATATGAGAAGACAACTTGATGAAATGGATCTTCTTTTGAAGAAACATAACATTTATGTACCTACTAGCACAAGGAAGGATGACTTTGAAGAATAAGAAGATGAACAATACCAAAGGAAAGGCCATGCACTGAAGGCTTGCTACACATCAACACATGTCTTCCTCATTGATTCTAGAGCTTCCAACCATATGGATACATCCAGAGAATCATTCTCTTCTTTTCAGTCCTTTGATGGTCCTAGTATTCAAATGGGAAATAACAGTAAAGTCCAAACAAAAGGGAAGGGATCTATCAAGCTTGAACATGGAAGGTTCAAAGATGTGTTATTTATTCCCTCCCTAGCTTCAAACCTGTTATCTGTCTATCAGATGACCCATACTGGATCTCCAAAGCAAGTGATCTTTGGTCCTGACTCAGTGGAGATCACATATATCTCTACTGGGAGGATCATAGCAAAGGGTACTGCAAATCATGCTTCAAAAGCATACGAGTTATCACATTTCATGCCTCCTTTAGGACTAGTGCACTCTCAACAACCACTTGAAAGGGAAGGTAAAATCATTGCATCTACTTCTTTTACAACTTTTACTAGTATTGCAGATCCATGTTTATCAGTTTATGAGATTGAGGTTCATGGTGACTCAGATCTAGATTCAGACCCTACTTCCAAACTGGAATCTAGGAAAATAACTAGAAACTCACCTAACACTTAGAAAGGAAAGACCCTTGCGTTATGCCATGCAATCTTACCTCCTTTAGAGAGATGCAATAGACTCCCTGTAAGATGCTATATGGAAAGGGCTCAGTCTCACTACATTCAGAAGAATGGATATGATCATACACCTCTTCATTCAGCAAGAGACAAAGGTTACATTCCTCCTTCCTTCCAACATCATTTTTGGAGAAGAAGGAGAATTCTACATGCCATGCCCCAAAATACTTGTGCATAGCACACCATGCATGCTACTTCGCTACCTCATAGAAATGAAGATTACAACAACATATTTTAAATTTTTTAAAACTTGAGACTTGATTATACCTGCTTAGATAAAGGGGGGGCTTTTTTCCCATGTGGTTTTTGCCCCAACTCCTTGTATTAAGCAGTTACTTTATTTTACTTGATGTAATGGGTGACCTATGGTCTTATTTACCAGGGCCCATAGATTGTCCAAGTTAGCATTCAAGGGGACGTTAGGATTATTAATCCTCCCTTGTCTAGTTTGGTCATATGTCTAAATCAAGAGTCATTTCTAAATTAGGAGTCCATCTAGTGTATTTTTAGTCATTAGCACCATTGGGTCCACTTGGCCTAATTGGGGCACATGTTTCAGTTACTAAAGTGTGGGGAACACTAATTGAGGCCTACTGCCACAGATTTCACTTAATTGCATTAGTTTAGGAGCCTCCTAGAACAATCCCTACAATTTAGGAGCCACTAGGAGTGCCGAAACCAACCAAGGTCAGTTCAGTTTAGTTGATGACTAGTCAAGCTAAGTTAGGAGTTAGTTACATTCAGTTCTAGTCCTCTACATTTAGTTAGCACTAGGTTTACATGACTGCAGTCAAGAGGGGTGCATTTCTCACCTACCACAGTCATCTAGCCTTAGTCAACACTGAATGTAACACTTGAGTTGTGCTTTAGAGCTCCGATGAACTCCAATTATTGTTTAGACAAGGTCAGTTAACTATTGATTCCTCCGATAGTAATTTAGACAAGGTATTAGTTACCTACAGTCAAGTAGAGTCTATCAATTCAAATTTCCTCATGTGGATCAAATTTCATGTGGCTATTAAAGCCATTGTACTTCATTGTAATTGTTATCTGATTACTTTTTTTATTAATAAAAGCATTCAAAGCTGCAAGCCTGTTTTGCACTATTTCATTCTTCATTATTAGTAAGTTGTGTGATCTATTTTATGAGTTGTGTGTTTGTCCATAGATCTATGTGCTCAATTTAATAGTTAGAAGTCCATTACTACAGCTTCGTTCACTTTTCTCAATGAGATCGCTTCAACCCATATCGTAAAATATTCTTTGGCTCTGAGAATGCACTTGTGTTGCAATGAAGAATTTGGGTTGATCTCTCCAATAATATAAATTCCCCATTGTTCAAATGGATCAGAAACAATGATTGGTTGCAAAGGTCCAACTACCTTTTATTGTCTTCTGCCACCCCTTTGGAATGTATCACGCCTTCTTGCATAAGCATGATCATCCTTAAACAAATTTGGCCAGTAATATCCAACCCTTGAAATCTTGTGTGTTGTTCTATCTCTTGAAAAATGACCCCCAGCGGTACCATCATGCAACTCCTTACCAACCTTAGATGCATTTTCCTATTCCAGGCATCTTACAAACACTCCATCATAGTTCATCCTGAAAAGAATTCCATCAATTATCTGATAAGATGTTGATTTCAAAAGTAATGCTCTTCTTTTTTTAGAACTCTAGTGGTCAGGTAAATATCCCTGTTGGAGATAATATATCATATCTCTATACCAAGATTCGGGTGTTGTGAATGTGGGACATATATCGAGTGTATGTAATTCAGCCTCATTCTCCCAATCATTTTCTTCATTATCTTGACTCTTAGGCATTAAATTACAAATCCCATGTCCCTTGATGATAGTGGATGGTATAAATTCCAAGCCATATTCTTGTAGAGTAGTTACCCAATTTCCTCTCTTATCACCTAATTCTTTCTACATGAAAAGAGTCCTAATTGTCAGGTGAGGAACAATCACTTTGGTTCTATTCTTGAGGATGTATGGCCTGAATTTCTTTACAACCTTAAAGGATGCATATGCCTATTTATCAATAGCAGGGTAATTCAATTCAACACATTCTAAGCCAGTTCTCATAAAGGATATAGCATACTCATCTCCCTTTTCTTCTCTTTGCGTAAGCACTACTGCGAGTGAGTTATTCGAAGAAAAAGTGTATAAAATGAAATCTTTCTCAAAATTGGGATTTTTGAGGGAATGTGCATGAAATATCACTGCTTTAATCTTTTTAAACACACCCTTTTCCAAACCCATCCAATTAAATTGTACACTTTGCTTGACCATGTGTTGCAAAGGTTTGACTATTTGAGCAAAATCACGGACAAACCTTTAGACAAAGTTTATAGTCCCCATAAAATATTGCATGTCTTTCTTATTGTGTGGTAAGGGGATTTGTTCTATAGCTACTATCCTCTCTGGTTCTATGGATATCCCCCTCTTAGAAATGAAGTGACCCAATAACTTTCCTTCTAACACTACGAAAACAAATTTCTTAGAATTCAAGGAAATGCCATATTTCCAGCAGCGGTAAAAAATTTGTTTTAGATGAAACAGGTGTTCCTCTCTCTTTTTGGAGAAAAGTGTCATGTCATCAAAATAAAACACCACACTGTGGCCAATCAAACCACGGAAAGCTATGTCCATTTCCCTTTGGAAATTTTCTCCATCATTAATGAGACCAAAAGGAATTCTCCGTTAAGGAAAAGTCCCCCACTGTGTCCTAAAGGTGGTCTTCATCATATCTTGTTCTGCTACCAATAGTTGGTTGTATCCTGAAAACCCATCTAATAAAGAGAACAATTTAGAGCATGAAACCATCTTCAATATCTGCTCCATTGGCGGGATTGGATACTTATCCTTGTCTGAGAAAAGATTCAAACTTCTGAAATCTACACAGAGTCCTATTTCACTAGAATTGTTTCTTGATAGTACCGAATTTGCGACCCATTCTGAGTGTCTAACTCTGAAAAGAATCTTAGCATCAAGAAACTTCTTCACTTCGTTCTAAATCAAAGGCTTTAACTTGGGATGCATCTTCCTTAATGACTACCGAAATGGTTTGACTCCTGCTCTAATTGGAATAACATGTTGGATGATGCAGGTGTCATAAGTCTTAATATATTCATAAGTCCAAACAAAGACATCTTTATATTGTTGAAATAAACTAATGAACTTGATTCTCTCACCTGGTGAGCAATGTTTCCCCAAGTTCACATACTTAGGTTTTGCTTCTTTCCTGAGATTCACCATCTCATATTGCATAGATGAACTGTTTGTTTTGACATTTGCTGACTTCCTGAATTTGTTATTCAGATCAAACATCTCTTCTAGTGTTTTGACCCCTTTAGGTATGAAGTTCCCATTTTGAATATTTTCTTGATGTTCTTCATCATCAATTATAGAATATATGAAACTCTCGTCATTGGTTAGAAAATCCAAAATATGTGGATCATCATCGAATACTCTCAGGTTGGTAATATTGTTTGGTACGGAGGGCCTGAAAATTAGTTCAATGGAACATCTATTATTAGTGGGAACCAATCTTGGAGCGGAAGTAGCTATTAAGTCAGCTACTGCATTTTTCAATCTAGTAATTGACATGATGTTAAACGCATCAAAATTCGTTATAAGGTCCCACACTTCATTTTCATAGCCCTTTAAATGTGGTGACTAGCAATGAATTGTATTTCTAGCTTGCTTAATAATTATTTCAAAGTTGCCATAAACCTTTAGATTTCTAACTTTGAATTCGATAGCCTTCTTTAAGCCCTGGATTAATTCTTCATATTTGGTTTTATTATTAGTACATTCAAATTCTAATATACAAGAAAGAAAATGTTTATTTTTTTCTGGATCAGTCAGGATACAGCCGACTCCTAATCCTTCCTAAGTTTTAGAACCATCAAAATATAACATCCAAAATTTATCTTCTAGTCCTACAGAGCTAGTGATCATTTATACATCAGGAGATAAATTAACTATGTTACAATCAATATTGTTGGTCCATGAAAACTAAAGAAGCTTGGACTGCGTATCTGATTCATCATTGGATTCTTTTACTTGATAATTTTGAGGTTCAATCTTAATAAAATAATTACCCAAAACCGAATGTGAAATATTTACAGGCTTGTTTTTCCCTTTGGCTGCGTCATGTTGCATTTTATATGTGGCTCCCTCATTAATTTGATTTGATTCGGATAGTTATTGTAAGGAAACTGCAAGTGTGACCAATCTGTTGCAAAATACCCATTGATTTTCGCATACCAATCCCTACTCAAAATCAGGTCGTATGCTTCAGGTATGTCCACAACCATGATGTCTATAAATTGGAAAACCCTCTCATCTATAGATAACCATATCAACACATCCTTCATTTCTCCTGCTACTTTCATTGTTGTTCTATCCAAGTAAATGATGTTACATGAAGAAGGTGTCAGTTGACCATTTATATTCTTACAGACTAAAAGAGGCATAACATTTTAGGTTGCTCCAGAATCTACTAAACAATTGTGGACATTGTGATTAAAAATCTCAAAAGACAGCAGAAAAGGTAATGTTTGGGATTTAGACTTACCCTCAATGCTTGCTTCACTGATCTCTTCTTTGGATTTAACCTCATCTTGGAATTTACTAGTTTGTGAATCAAGGGCTTCCAAGAGCTTCTTTATTTGTTGAGGTTATAGGTTACACATTTCAAACAAAGAAATATTTGCTTTAGTTTTCTTGATATCCTCTATTATGTCATATCCCATGTCACCATCTATTGAACTCCTCTTGTTAGTCTCTGTTTATCTTTCAGCAGCCTCCATAGGCTTACTGACCTCAGGAAATTGTCTCCTTGTTATCACTAAATCAGGGATAGGTGAGGTCTAAGTATTAATACTGAATTTATTCATATTTTCCTGAATCCTCCTGATGTTGGGCTGCAATTACTTTCATCCATTATTTGTCCACTACTTCTTGTTGTGACATTTACTGCTGAAAGTGGTATTTCCTCAATGGGTTCTTCTTCATCCAATCCTAGCATAGTCATACAATCCCACAAAACCATGGTAGTTTCCTTAGGTGCTTCCTTTGGTGCAGGGCCTTTTCCTCTTCTATTGCATGTTCTATTAATTTAGACTCTAGCAAGTGATTCATAACCAAAGTCATGGAGTTAATCCACTATGGGAAATTACTTTCAAAGTGAGGTTGTTGATGAAACGTACAAAAATTTTCCATTCCAACTTCAGTTAAATTCATAACAGAAGGACTATGCATGGGTAAATGGGATGTACCACTTTCATCTCTTATCTTATAATAAGGCTTGAATTGTTTCATGGATTCCTTTTCTTTCTCTAGGTCGACAATCTTATTGGATAATTTCTGTACCATCTTGACTACATATTCTAATTTATTTGACAGTTCCTCTTTGGTCTGGTCAACAACAAAGATTTCTTGCTACCAAATTTCCTTATCTCTGGTTCTATAGAATGATTGTTTATACTTTCAAGTTCAACCTCTATTTTTATAGCTTCTTCATAATTTTCTACCAAAGAAGGCTTTATTGATCTCTTAACAAACATTGCTATGTTAGGGGAGAGTGCTGAAGTGTAATATTAGATTAGAGTTCCTTCAACAGGTTTTATGGAAGCACTAAAATTATTTAAATGGGCGGAAAACCTTTTGACTAAAACCCTGCACTTTCTCCTTCTTTTCCATCCTTAGAGAAAGTAATTCCTTCATCAGGGTAGTAGTGGTTCTTTGGCTACAAAACTTATTTTTAAACAATCTTTCAAAAGTATCCCAGTCTATGATTGAATTTTCCTATAAGAAAAAAATACCATGATGTTGCTTTAGCTTTAAGAGTATGTGAAATAGTATGCATATTGCATCTTCATGCTCCACCGCTAAACCTTCTAAGGCCAAGAAAAAACTCTATAAGTGATCATCCATAGGAATGCCTTCTCCCGGATCAAATTTAGGTAATGAATTTTTAGGATTCGGAGGAAAAGCATGCCATGCAGGAGTCATGTTGAGTGGATTTCTAGCACTCCAAGCGGGTTGTGGTGGGGGCTAATTGGCATTTGAATTCATAGGTTGATTCACATTTACATTTCCATCCATGATTCTATGAGAATATTTAGGTGGACAGTTCCAAGGTGATTGCAAAGGTGAATAATACAGGGATTCTGGACCCAATTGATCGAGTGGTTGAAAAATTTCTTGTAAAGATAAGTTCACCATTTCTTCCAAATTCCCTACCAAAACTAAATATTCCATGTAAGTGGGTGTTTTCTTATGAGCTCGTCTTCTTGGTAATTCAGGGATTGTCTGTAATCCCCCAATACTTTTTGCATAGGACCTTGTGTATCTCCTGAAATGATCAAATACTTCAAAAGGAACTTGGTAAACATGTTTTCCAATTTCCAGGATTACTCATTATTGATAATTACTATTTTTAAGGTTGTCACTGGTGGAATAGTTTCAGGAAAATGGATTTCCTCTACCAGCCATGCATCAACGACCCTCCTTCTAGCACCAAAACTCTTGATTCCTGGAAAATACTAGGTACCGATAGTAGGGATTCTCACCAATAACTATTCCCAATCATATCATTTATCATTTGGTATGGGGAATCTGACCAGTTAGCGGCTCGGCTACCGTAGAATTGAAGGAAAGTTTAAGTATATTTTACCGGTTGCATCTCAATCCACCGTTTATGTAATTTTTTAAGTTTATGAATGATATGCATGTGCCTAAACTAAATGCAGACGATTGTAAAAACTAGAACCACACAAGCATTTAGCCGTGTAGTGAGATGCATAGGGTTTTACCTCTCGCCTTACATGAATCAATTGCCCCTTCAATCACCAAAATAAAATAACAAATAATTTAATCTAATCTAATCTAAACTATCCCTAGGGAGAAGAATTATATTTAGGATGAATGATGTATTGTATTGTTTGCACGTAGGATTTTACAGATAGCCATTAAATTCTAAATACATATATATAGCAGAAAAATAATACAAAGATAGCTTTGTTAAGTTAAGACATTCATCAATCATATTTGCATAATATTCATAACATAACATGAAATCATTCACAACACAAAAATAGTTCTGTGAGTTTAGAATGATCTCACATATTTTACATCATTTTGAAACATAAATAATTCATCATTGAATGATCTATACAACATGCTCTGAAACTCAGGAAGTCCTCTCTCCAACAAAATTCTAGTACTCTTTATTATAAAAAGAAATAGTTCTCCTTACAAAAAAGCTTCAGCATATGGGAGCTATAAAAAGTCCCCTCTCTATTCTATTCTACCCCTACTTATACATTTCCAAAATGATTGTTGATTATCCATGCGCTTTGGGATTCCCTAACTCTTTGTTTACAAAATTTTGTCCTTTAGTGTACTCACTAGGAAAAGGAATAAATACAAAATATTACATAAAGAATCCTCCACTTGTGAATAGGACAAAATTATAAGTGGTCCTAGTTGGTTTCTTAAAGAAGACATCCCATGTTTCAGCTTCTTCATTAATGATTTGATATTCAACTGGCTCCAACATACGTGCTGTTATTTCACGTTTTGATAGATGGGACTCCATCTCCTTTACTTTAGGTGCATTCTAACTCAGCAACTCCTCAAACAGATGCTTTTGTACCGAAACCTGTACCATCCAGACTCCAATAGCTTCTTCACTGATGCATTCCATCTTAGCTATGGTTTCTTCCCCTATTTGCAGCTTGTCCTGAAGGTTCTTTAAATGATGCTCTCTAGCTAGGAAGTCTTGATTTTGATTCCCTGTTAAAACTTGGCATTGATTGTGGGTTAAACACATCCTTTTATAGAACTCAGTACACTTCTGCAATGTTTTATTAATGGCAGTGTTCAACCTCACTGTTGATTTGCAGGCAAAATTTAACATTGCCAATTCCATCTTTAGACTTCCTGTTTTTTCTAAGGCATGTTTGTCAGGAAGGTCGAATTAGTTTATATATAGGTTAGCCTGTTTTGTACAATGTCTGCCATGTCTGATCAATTCTTTCAGAATTATATTGAGTTGTCTGCTATTTCTTTCAATATAGCCTCAATCTGTTTAATTCTATACATCTCTCTTGCCAAATTCAATAGAATCTGATTCATTTCCTTTTGTAGCAAAGATGCTTGATTTCGGAAAGGTGCAGTATCAAATTGTTTTTCATTTTCTTCCTAAAGTTGCCTATCTAGCAAATTGTTCTGAATTTCCAACTCCTCAACTTTTTTGCTGGTTGTTTCCTTTTGCTTTTATAATTCTAAAACTCTTCTTTAAAGATCCATTTTTTCTACTTCAATGATATTGGCTAATAATACTAAGGCATCTTTGTCTGATTGAATAATTTGATATGCCTCTTTCAGTTTCTCCAACTCTGTGAGACTGTCATCGTGGTTTCTTTCCAATATTTTCCCTTCTCCTTTTTCTTTCCTGAAGGTTTCCTTCATTTGAGACATTTTCTCCTTATACTATTCCATATCATCAACCATTTTTCCAACATTATCTGCATTGGCGAGACCTAAGGCTACACCTTCCATTGCAGGGAGTTCAGCATCTTTATTACTCCCATGTAGAATTGTTTTCTCTGTCACCATAATCTCTACATGATGGTATCCAGTATCCACCCTTTTCTCAGTTCTCATCACAATCCTTTTCTTTTTTTTATCAAATAAAACCGTATTAAGGTCATCCACCGCCTGTTCCTAGGATGGAACAAAAGGGATTAGTCCAAGCTCTACTGCGGGAACTATATTTTCTATTGTCGTGCTACTTGACGGGACAAATGGATCCATGGGATCATCAAGGGCCTGCTCTTTCTCTTGATTTTCTCAATCTTGGTACTCCTCCTCCTTTTGCTTTAGTTCCTCGGCTTCTTTTTTTGTTTCTTCCCTTTCTTGGTTGATCGCTTCCCTTTTTATTCCTTCGGTATCCTCCCATAGTTTCTTCTCTTCTTATTCTTGTCTTTTCCATTGTGTATCCTCTACTAACCGTTTCTCTACTTCCTAGGAAAATCTTTGGGCTTCTTCTTCTCTTTTCCTTGCAGCTTCTTCTTCTTTCTTTTGTTGTTCAACAGTACTACTACTGCCTCCCTTGCCTCCCACAGTCTTTATTTTCATCTTGAATCTCCTGCTCAAGGCTGTCAGGCGTTGCGAAAAATATCCTTATATTTATCCTAGTAGTTTGTATATTCAAAATGTACTCCTACTGATGAACAATAATTTGTAGTCTTGTTCTATGGATCATTTTGGTGTAAAAAATTTTCTCCAAGGTTAAAGTATTCTAATTCTTTCACAAATTCGGGTTCACTCTTTACTTTGGTAAAATTATCACTACCTATATAGAACGGGAGTGGTGGGTACACAACATTTTTCTGATCAAATAAGAAATTTATGATCCCATCGATGTAAATTTTTCTCACCATTGCTTTGTGAATAGTATAACCAAAAGCATACTTCAGTAATAGATAAGGGGCTCTAGATCCCCTAAATATTCTTAGGTACATACCTTCTTCTGAGAGGTAATAATGCCCATTTTATTCTACTATCGCCATTGTGTTTTCAGACATATAATTGCACTCTGTGAGAAGTATTAACTTGTAGATTTCCATTAGTAAGTCTTCACATATGATTTTGTAGTAACTATAGTATTTGTGTGCCCAGAAAAGCTAGTATGCAGAATATATAGGGGTCTTTGTCCTATCCCATTTGTAATTTAGTGTTGAGAACTAATGAGTGCACAAAATGCAATCAATTAGAAAAGAGCACATATAGAAATTTGACTTATTCTGTGACACACCTCCAAGTGTTGAACTTATGCATGAAGACAAACTATTTGATACTATGTCATCCTAGTTGAAGATGGTACCCTTTGTGGCTACAAAGAAAATCACTGGTACCCAGCTTATCTTATAAAAATTTCCATTTGGTCGACTGAAAAATTGGTTTAACATCAAAGCTATAAGTTGGTATGGGGTACGTAAGTTTGCAGTTTCATATTCTTCAGAAGGCTTCATGTGGAACTGCTTCTCATGAGCCATCATTTTCCTTACATAGTCGAAAAAATTCCAAGTCTAGCTCCTTCAACCACCTTTCTGTCAAATAGATCTGAGATGTAGGTAGCTTACATGCTTGAGCTACATTTGCTAGGCTATAAGAAGCATAGCCTTGTCCATTAATTTTTGATAGGATCATCTTGGTTACATCTTCCCTTTGCATAATCCATTCGATTACTTCGAAACATGGGAAAAGTTTGGGATGAGTAGACACCTTCATGATAACAGACCTCCTTATGTTTGCATAGATCGGTATATCTTCTAAGCCCGCCTCTGGAATGGCCTAGTCCTTGATCATCGGATAGATATGGACCCATCTGAACTCTAGTTCAACTCCAGTGAAGGATTTAGTATATGTATAGATGATCTCCACCTTTGTTATGACTTCCACCTCTGGATCATCCTCCGTATCTTGGGCCTTCTTCTTTCCCTTTTTAGGGAGGGTACTATATAAAAATTGAGGCTGTCAAAATCATAAAACCATGTCTTAGCTCCATTTCAATGCATGTATGATAAATATAACAAATAACTATGTGATTGAAAATAACCAAGAACAACATGAAGTCATATTTAATGAAAGAGTTTTACCATGTCATCTCGAAACATTTCAACAACCACTTGACACCAGGGATAGCACCTTCTCCTACCCTAGAACCTTCATAATGAAACGAGGATGTGGCTAGACCAAGTTTAGCAGTGGGAACTTATCATGCATTCAACAAAAGAAAAATCATCTCGGCTTTGTCAAACAACTCCCTAGCTAGCTTGCATCCATATTTCCAATTCTCTCTCCATTTAAACCAAGAAGGTAACCTTCATCGGCTTCAAAACTTCACAATGATGAGCTTTAAGATAACACTATGGGATAGGAAACCTCTATAACCTACCTCGAGCATTAATGGTGAAAAAATATTCTTCTCCCGTGTTGACAAAGAGGATAGGGAGTGGTCCATACAGCGAAATGCTCATCTCACCACAACCCTTCTATGAAAACAAATTGACAAAAACTCCCCCATGTCGAGGGTAGAGGGAACGGGTGTCTTGGGTTAGGTAGGGAGCCTCAAACAGCTCTACTATCCAAGATCAGAACGACCAAGGTTTGTTTGTGTGGGAACAAAATAATCCTCGAAACCTAAGATGAAAAATAAAATTCTACAGTCATGGGGTATAAATACCTCCTAAGGGCAAGAAAACCTAAAACCCTGGACTAGAACAAAATTCCCGCAAGAAAACTTCCAACTTGACCATGAAAAATATTAGAATCCTACTTGGAAAATGTAAATGGGTTGGGGTGAGTTCAATCCCCTTGCACAGCTGAATAAATCCACACAACACCTGACAACTCTGCAATGCCCGTAATCCAACCCTCTGCCGCTTAAATAGCTATGGGTTCAAGAGTGTTAATCAATTTCCCACGAGTGAAACCATTAGCTCCAAGATTACCAAAACTTCATTGACAAGCTACCGCATAGGCAACTGCAAAAGATAGCATTGGGTGGAAACCTAGGAGTGACCTGTTGTTTATTGGTTAGACATAAAAATTCCTTTTCAGTAAGATAACAAGCTCTCAAAGCAAAAAAATTAACTCCATTGGCAGCCAAACTCATTCATTAGTGTGGTATCGGCCAAAACTTCAAAGAAAGATTGGTTGAGAACAAAATGGACACTTGAGACATCAATAAGACTCCTGAAGCGACCCTTCGAAAAACTTGTTGGAAGTTTCTGAAACGGCGGGCGGGTAAGGACATAAAACTTCTCCCAATACTATCGACAAGCTTTTCCAAAATGATCGGATGCATCGGATATTCTGTCGACCAGCCCTCAGAAAGAGGCTGAAATATTGTTCCAATAACATCAGATCCGAAGCCCAAAAATTAACCAACGAATCGACAAACTTGTGTGGGTTTTTCGGTAGGAAAAAAGAAAGCGAAGAGTTGGAAAATTTAGCAGGTGGCTCTCCTGCTACATCGTCTAAAATCAATGAGTTCATTCGATATGGTGGGTGGAAAAAATAAGTTCCAACTTAAGATTTTTTCGATTTGTAAAAAAACTAAGTCAGTGAAAGAAGTCTTATAAAAGAAAAAGGGAGTCTAGGAAGGTTTAAAACTAGGAAACCAAAAGGGGGTCCCTAAAACATTAAATGTTTTGGGGTATATGTTGCAGCAGCAACAAAACTATGCATGAAATATATGAAGCTAGTACACGAAATTCATTCTCTCTCCTCGCTTTATTTTCTCCTATATACAATCCACTAACATTTGAGGAAGTTGTTGAAGAAGAAGTATGGGAACAAGCCATGGATGAAGAAATAGAATGAATTGAGAAGATTCAAACATGGGACTTGGTCAATGTACCAAAAGATAAATATGTAATCAGCGTCAAATGAATTTACAAGACTAAGCAAGATACCGATGGGACTGTATAGAAGCACAAAGAAAGAATGGTCGCAAGAGGGTTCACACAACAACCTATCATAGGATTCAATGAAACTTTTGCACCTTTCGCAAGCATGGATATTGTCATAACAGTCTTGGACATTTTTGCACAAAAAAAATGGCGTATCTATCAAATGGATGTTAATTCGACATTTTTGAATGGATATCTAGAAGAGGAGTTATATGTGGAACAGCCACAAGGCCATGAAGTTCTGGGACAAGAACATAAAGTGTACAAGATGAAAAAGGCACTCTATGGTTTGAAGCAAGCTTCTAGAGCTTTGTATAGTTGGATTGATTCCTATATCACCGAAAATAGATTTCAGAGAAGTGGAAGTGAATCGAAGTTGTACACCAAAGTTAATGAGCAAGGTAAGATGTTAATTGTCTTCCTATATGTAGATGATTTAATATTTATTGGTGACTTTGGCATAGAATATTTTAAGGCAGTCATGGAAAGTGAATTTGGAATGACTGATTTGGGGCTTATGAAATTTTTCCTGGGAATTGATGTCCAATAGTCTAAAACTGGTATATTTATATCACAGTCTCAGTATGAAAGTGCAGTTTTAAAAAAATTCAATATGTCTAATTGCAAGACACCGTAACACCATTAATAACAGGTTTAAAATTGAGCAAGGATGATGATAGATCAACTGTAGATCCTATGCTGTTTAAAAGGATGGTTGAAATCGTTATGTATTTAACAGTGACAAGACCAGACATCATGTATGGAGTAAGTCTAATCTCAAGATTCATGGAGTCACCAAAAGACTCTCATTGGCAAAGATGTAAAACAATTCTGAGGTATGTAAGTGGCACAAAAGAGCTTGGCATTATGTATTCAACCTCATAAAATTTTAAAATCATTAGATACACTGACAGCGACAATGGAGGCAGCACAGATGATAGGAAGAGAACATTTGGGTACACATTTTAGTTTGGTATAGGTGTTGTGCCGTGAGCTTAAAATAAACATATCATAGTAAGCCTGTCTTCAGCAGAAGGAGAGTATGTTGCAACTACGACTGTTGCATGTCAAGCTATCTGGATGTGGAGAGTATTAAAAGAACTTTCCCAGAACCAACAAGACCCATCAACCATATTCTGCGACAACAATGTAGCCATAACATTGTCAAAGAACCATGTTTTCCACAAGAGAACAAAGCACATCAACACAACGTTTCATTTCATAAGAGAGTTGGTGAACAACAAAGAAATTTGTTTAGAATTTTGCAGGTCTAAAAATCAACTTGCAAACATCTTTACAAAACCATTGGAAAGGGATACATTTCAGTATCTACGTATTTATCTTGGAATAACAAGTTCTGCACAATGAATTTTGTCATGAACAAAGCAATTCTAAGCTTTGAAACATTTTGTAAAATTTTTCTTTAAGATCCCCATCTGCTCATAATTAAGAGGGAGTGTTGGAAATATTAATTAATCATTGATCTGTATAAGATCTCAATCGAATCTGTTAGATTCCGTATCAGTTCAGTTTTTGTCGCACAGTCTCACAAGATTGAAGAGTCCACGATTCTGTAATGTAAACTAGTCGAATTAAATTTATGAACTTAGCTTTCTAGGTGGATAGTTATTACAGTCTTTAATGTTAAGTTAGTAGATTCAGGGAGAAACAAATTTTATTTTTCCTATAAATAAAAGAAGAAGATTGTAAATCAAAGAGAAAATTCTAAGCAAAAAGTGAAGAGAATAGTGTAGAAAATATATTTTAAAATATTATAAAATTTTAAAATAATAACTTGAATTTTCAATCATTGTTCCACTACTTGAATATTGAATAAAAAAACCATCACCATTAAACTGAAATATTATTTCAATAAATTGAAAATTTATATTATTTAACATAAAAAAAATTCAAATTATTAATTCAATAAACTGAAAATTTATATTATTTAACATAAAAAAATATTCAAATTTATATTGCTTGGACACCCACCACCAGAACAGTTACTAATGTCCAAAAGAGAAATAATCGAGCAGCATCGCCACACAAATTTGAATGACCCACCAACCTAAAAGCACTTAGCCTCGGCCGATGGGACTGATTTATATGGCTTGGACACCCACCACGGCTTGGACACCCACCTCCAGAACTGGCCGAAATAATCGGACTGATTTATATGGCTTGGACTGATCGATCGGCCGAAATAATCGGACTGATTTATATGGCTTGGACACCCACCAGCCGAAATAGTGGGACTGATTTATATGGCATGGACACTCCAAGCCATATAAATCAGTCCGATTATGGCTCGGACTGATGGTGTCCAAGCCATATAAATCAGTCCGATTATTTCGGCTGGTGGGTGTCCAAGCCATATAAATCAGTACGATTATTTCGGCCAATCGATCAGTCCAATTTTAATTGATATCGTGTAAACGCGGCAAACACTTTATTCCGCGCAAAGACTTGGTCCATTTTTTTCCAAAGAACAAAGACTTGGTCCATGCGATCGAGGATGACTCCTCGAAGTAGAAGGAGGCTCCTCTACCTATAAAACCATTGCCGTCTGTACCGAATGTGTATCATCTTTCCATTTGCCTTTCCAAATATTTCACTATATTCCATTTGCATTTCCATCCCTCCCAATATATATATATATATATATATATATATATATATATATATATCAGTTCTATTCACAGTATTGATGATGGCCAAGAACATAGAAATAACCCTAATTTCGGGCCGTGATCTCAAGAACAGTGATCTGAAGAACATGAATGCTTCCGCAATGGCATGGATCAAGAACGATCCCAAGAACAACAACAATAGGCAGCGAACGCCAGTAGACAGAAACAACGGGAGCAACCCCGTCTGGAACCACGCTATGACGTTTAGCCTCGAGAAAGAGGCCCTGAAGCAAGGAGGCACACTAATTCTGGAGATTGTAATATACACGGAAACCACCTCCGGGGAGGAAGAAATCGGCCGCGTCAGCTTTCCTTTGATGGAATTTCTCCAGTCGGTTCGCTGCCAGTTTGGCGGCAAACCCGTCAGTTGCCAGATACGAGAAGAATCAGGGGAATCCCATGGAAATCTCGAAAATGGATTTTAGCCTTCGGAGGTTCCTCAAAAACCTGTCGAAGAAAAAGGCTGTACACGTGGGATTGTTAGCTGCTCATGTGTTGGTCTTGGCAGTTCCTCTGCTATAGTCATAGTCCAGAATTCTGGAATTGTTTGTGATATCTATATATTTCTGCATTTGTTTTAAACAAGTAGACTGATCAGCCATGGCTGAGTGCTTTTCATTTGCCTGGGCCAACAAATAGATCGATCGGCCGAGGCTAAGTGTTTTTAGGTTGGTGGGTCATTCAAATTTGTGTGGCGATGCTGCTCATGTGTTGGTCTTGGCAGTTCCTCTGTTATAGTCATAGTCCAGAATTCTGGAATTGCTTGTGATATCTATATATTGTTAGCTGCTCATGTGTTGGTCTTGGCAGTTCCTCTGTTATAGTCATAGTCCAGAATTCTGGAATTGTTTGTGATATCTATATATTTCTGCATTTGTTTTAAACAAGTAGACTGATCAACCATGGCTGAGTGCTTTTCATTTGCCTGGGCCAAGAAATAGATCGATCGGCCGAGGCTAAGTGTTTTTAGGTTGGTGGGTCATTCAAATTTGTGTGGCGATGCTGCTCGATTATTTCTCCTTGGACATTAGTAACTGTTCTGGTGGGCGTCTAAGCCAAATAAATTTGAATATTTTTTTATGTTAAATAATATAAATTTTCAGTTTATTGAATTAAAAATTTGAATATGTTAAATAATATAAATTTTCAATTTATTGAATTAATATTTCATATTTCAGTTTAATGGTGATGGTTTTTTTAATCATTATTTATGTAGTGGAACAATGATTGAAAATTCAAATTATTATTTTAAAATTTTATAATATTATAAAACATATTTAATTTATTGTTTTTTTTTAAATTGTGGTTGGTTTACCTTGCGATTCTAGCATTGAGAATCAAGCAGCCCAAACTCCTAATAAATCTCACATGTATACCCCACTATAAGTAGAGTTACACCACTCCACTAAAATCTGTACTTAATCTATTTTTTAATATTTTAAAAATATTTATCTTGTTTTTTAATTATTTAACCATTATAATGTAACTTATAATGTAAATATAAATGTCAAATATACACCACATACCAACCTAACATTTCAATAAGTAGGGTGTTTACAATCTATATATGAACAACCTCTAGCTCCAAGGGTTAGCTCAATTGGTAAAACCTGCGTACATTCTCTCGGTTCTGGCGGAGATCACGGGTTCGAGCCTTGGGTTCGAACCTTGAGTCCTGTGGGGTTAGGCCTTCTGCTAGGATGGCCATCTGAAAAAAAAAAAATATGAACAACCTCTCATACAAAGGTCCATACCCACATATATATATAAATAATTGTGAAGACTTCATCTTAATCATCTTTGATCTTTCATCCTTTGGAAATTTTAATCTTGTAGGTTTCAAAGTCCAACAAAAGGTGTTACTTCATCTTTGATATAATATTATTACATCATTATCACTTGAAATGGGTTGTAAGGATGTTGAACTTTCAAATCATGGATCTCCTTTAACTATTAAATTATATTATACATTTTATTAAATTATATTATACATTTTAAGTTAAACTTAAAATTATCTTTCTAACTTTGAAGATAAATTCTAAAAATATCAATTTTGAATTTTTTTGTTATCATTTACGACTTTAACTCTTTTTTAGAAAACCTTGAAATGAAAAAAAAAACATTAAACTTTTATGTTATAATACTTTTATGCTAGTAATAGATCCTAAATCTTTTAAAAGATTAAAAAACACAATAAGATGTACTAACTTTTACACCTAACAAACATAAATCTATTATGTAATCTATACATGGTCATAGGATAACTATATGTTGCATGCTCACATTTTCTGGGAAAGAAAATTATAATAATACAAACAAATAAAATTATGAACAAAATTGCTTATACCTATTGCTTATAAATGTTTTTATGTATTGGTCATTCGCAAAAATTTAATGTATTTATTATTTACAATCTAAAGCTAAAAATTAAAATAATTATGTCATTTAAAATAAGAAGTAAGAAAAAAATAACACCTAGAAATCCATATCTTTAAAAATTAAAATAAAAAAAATAAAATAAGTAATATGTAAATAATACTTCCTATGTAAAAGATGATCATATGCAAAATATGAAATTATTGAAAAATTATCAAAACCCATTAAAGCAACTAATAACCTTACTTTATCCTTAAGAGAGAGTAATATTCAGTACTTAATTAATAGAAATCAAAAGTTATAAATATAATAAAGTGAAATCATAAGAGAATTTAAGAACTTACAATTTATGTTAATATATGGTTTTTCATACATTACCTATTAAGTCCAATATATTTAATACAATACCAAATCATTAATTTTATTATAACAAAATAATTATGAAACATGTATTAATGATGTATTATTTGTGTATAGCATAAAGTGGCTTCAACTACAAGTCTAATATTTAAAAGTAACAACTTTTAATATATTTATATCATAACTTTTTTTAAGTAAGACTTTTTTATATGTTTATATTATAATTCTTTATTATTATAAAATTAGAAAATAAATAATTACTTTATATGTGTGTTATGTTCCCATTCTAATAGGTTTACTAGTTGACAATGTTTCACCCACCTACTAGTTTCCTAGGGTGGGGGAGAAGGAATTAAATATTGCAATAAGGGAGCTATGGAATCCAAGAGAACCTGAGTTTATCATTTACACATTAATTTTGGTCATACAAATAATAAATATGGAGAAAATAAAAGTGAAATTGCTTCATAAGGACATTTGGAGGTCCATGGGGGCCTTGGGTGGCTAGATTCCTCCTTACACATGTCATGACTTAACCCCAAATTCAAAATTATGAGTGATGCAATCTTCTTGGAAGGTGAAGAGTCATCAAATAAAATATCATGAGTTCAAGGATTCAAATGGGTGAGGAGGAGTAACTCCCCATATAAGAGGAAGAGTCTAGGAAGAAACTAGGTGCCATGTGGAGCTAGATTCCCTACGCTTTATGACAACAATCAATGAAGATTCTATGACAAGTCAGACTTGATTGCAGACCTATGACAACCTGACATTTCAAGGCTAAAAAAATCCTCCAAGAAGGTACACTTGGGACTAGGTGGCATCAATTCAAATTTGGTGGAAGATGATTGGTTCAGGAGAAGCCCAAGTGGCATAGAGTTTACTAAACATCAAGGATTAGATAGAGGAAGCATATGGGAATGAATTCAAACTTCGAGGACCTTAGGAGGGTTATAAAAATATTTCATGAGGAATGGAAATGAATTTTGATAATTTTTTAATTTTCCTTTGGCATTTCGAGAGAATTAATTAGCTTGTCCATTGCAGGGTGAGTGCACACTTACCCTACTAATGAGCCAATTTGAAGAGAGTGAGATTCTCATCCAAGTTGGTTATGGGAGAGGACATTCATACCTCCCATGGGATCTTCATGGATTTTTTTTCTTCAGATAAGAGAATGCTACTGTTCGTGACCCATCTCTCCTCCCATTCTCTCAATTTCTACTCCCATATTTCCATGTTTTTCTATGAAGGCATACTTGTGTGAATGGTGGTTGCACCCCATTGCATTCAGTTGATGCCCAAGAATGGGTGAATGATTCATGGCTCTGTAATATTTCTCTTATATTCTCTGTAAGTCAAAATAAGAATAAATACATTTGCAAATGTCCACATTTCCAAGTTTTATTGTGACTCGTTTCCATGTGATGATTTTCCCTTTCAATGGAGATTGTATATCTGATGTATATTGGGAATTGGGTCAATTTTATATGATGTTAGTGAGCTATTGAAATGTTTTAAATGGTATATATTCATCTTTCTTTGTTATGAACCATTATATGCACCATTTATGAGTCAAAATTGAGACTTTATGTGTCATTTCCCTTAAGCAATTATCACCAAAATTATGCATTCGAATACAAATATTTAATCCTCTATTGTGGAACTCTTAACCACACCAAATGATGGTAAATGAAGTCTAATTATAGTCCCCATACTATTTTCTGAAATTTGGGAGGGTTGCATAGGATTTGGAGAATCATTTCTGCCCACACCCTAAGGGGCATTGCATCATAAATTGCTAGTAATTTTACCTTTTTTTCCATCATTCCAAAATCGAGTTCCAAAATTATATGACCTATAATAAAAGTATCAGAGAATAAATTTAAGAATACTAATACTCCCCACATCATTCCCTACCAAATTTGAGACCCTCTTGAGCCATTCGAATCCCCCGGAGTAAAAACTAGTGAAGACAAATTTTTCAAAATTTTGCCTTTGTTGAGAATTTTAGAATTGGGACATTACATCTATGAACTATCATAAAAGTATTATAGATTCAATTGAAGACTTATAATAATCCCCACATCATTCCCTACCTAATTCAATACCCTCTTGATCCATTCAAATCCCCTAGAGTCAAAACTAGTCAAGACAATTTTTCCAAAATTTTACCTTTGTTGGGAATTTTCGAATTGGGACATTACTAGTGGTATCAAAGCATGATATTGGAACTTGATAGATATATTTATTTATTTATTCTTATTCTAACCTCCCTCCCTTATAAACTGCGACCGGAGACCTTAACAGTCAAAAGGAAGGAAGTGGAGACGTTAGATCTTTTTACAAGAAGATTAAGGAAAAACTAGAACTAGGAGATATGGATGACAAAGAAAAAAATGAGGACCTTAATACATTAATTAAATTATATATTGAAGGAATTACCAAAAAAAATTATGGAGGTATTCAAATTGTTGGCTGGCCAACTTGGGAGCAAGTCAACACCCGAGAGTAGTAGTAGTACACCCCATGATGAGGGGAACACCAATTGAGAAACCATGGTTTCTAAGACTGGACCTCATAACAAACCTCATGTGTTCAAAAATAAGAATTAACCTGCAATACCTAAGTTTTTAGAGTCGAAGGAATTCCCTTACACCACCTCTGATTTAGAGAAGTAGCAAATGATTGGTAGCAATTAAGTGATGAATGTAGGAAAGTCCTAGCTTTTGATTAGTTCATTAGAGATTCTCTTCAAATCAAGAAAGGAAGAAATGGGAATAGAGAATCTCATATTAACCATGAATTAAAAATACACCATGGGAAAAGTAACCATTCCTTCCTTTGATGGTTCCTCACAAATGTTTTCTAGTGCTTGGTTGCAAAAATTAAATGTATATTTCCAATTAAATCCTATGGTTGAAGAAGATGGATTAAAAACAACCATTATGCATCTTGAAGGAGAAGCTAGTGATTGGTGGTTCCATGGTCTTAGAACCTTGGGACATGATCATATTTTATATTATGATGGTTTCTCCAATGCATTGATCGAGAGATTTGAGAGGAAATACAATGAATTTCCTTTCAAATAACTAGTGTAATTGAAGCAAGTAGGAACTCCTGAAGCATATATGTTAGAATTTGAAAATATTTCAGTAATGGTTTCTGATGTATATATGGTTAGGTTGGTTTTATTTGTTAATGAAGGATTGACAAAACCTTTTATAGGGATAGTGAAATCCCACAAGCCATCCGCATTGAAGGATGCCATGAATTTGACAAGGGATTTACATAGTGTATTGCTAAGAACCAAATACCCTCCCAAGACAAATTTCCCTTCCAAGTTCAAGGAAGGTAAGAAACCATGGAAAAATGACTCCTCTACCAAATAAAATAAAGGAGGACCAAGAAAATAAGATCTTACAAGAAAGAACCTATGTTTTACATTTGAAGAACCTTGGGTCCCGGGACATAGATGTGTCAAGGGGAAGGCACACTACATTGAATTTTTTTTCTAAAGATGATGAAGAGGAGGAGGAAGAAGCACAACATGCAGCCCAAGAAGAAGGGTATCAAATGACAGAAGAAGAATAACCCACTCCTGATACAAGAAAAATTGTAGCACTCTCTGGTGTACCTAGATTCCACACCTTAAGGCTCAAGGGAATCATACAATGTCAAAAGATCACGGTTCTAGTGGATGGTGGATCCACTCACAACTTCATAGATGCAACCTTGGTGGAGAGGAGAAATTTACAAGCTAAAAATTTTGATGGTTTCGCAGTCATCATTCCAAGTAACAATTCTATGGACTACACTAAATGGATTCCAAAGATTCAAGTTACTCTAAAAAATCATACAATCACTAACAATTTTTATGTAGTGAATGTGGTGGATACAAATGTGGTTTTGGGAGTACAACGGTTGTATTCTTTAGGAGAGAATATAGTGAATTATCAAGTCCGTGAAATAAGGTTCAAAAGTTCAAAAGGGAAACCCATCTTGTTGAGGGGAATGCACACTTACCCAAATCAAGTCGTGTCCTCTCAAAACATGAGGAATATATTGAGGCATGGAGATATAGAATGGGTTGTTGAATGTTTAATTACATATTCTAAACCTGAATTGGACATTTCCAAGCACCCTAAGGAGATAGAGAAACTACTGAGTAAGTATGATAAGTTTTTTAAAGATGTAATATCCCAAATTTTGGACCTAACACTTATAGATATGTGCCTATTGATTATGATAATTATATTGATGTTTTATTTTTATATTGGGTTGAAGACCCCACTGCATATGAACATGATGATTTGTTTTATATTTTGGGAATAATCCAATTATTGATGATATATATGTATATGCTTGTTTGTGTTGGGCATGGACCCTAAAGCACATGATTGATGAGATGTTTTGTGTTGAGCGAGAAGCTCTGGAGCACTTGAGTGATTGATGATTTATGTTGAGTGAGGAGCTCTGGAGCACTTGAGTGATTGATGATTTTTTGGTGAGTGAGAAGCTCTAGAGCACATGAGTACTCACCTTTGTGTTGAGCGAAAATCTTTGGAACACATGAAAAGATAATTGGAAAGGTTGGGCATAATCCCTAGAGCCTTCCATGTTGATGTTGAGCATAAAATCTCAAGCATCATATCCTTAGCGATTGTATCCCTAATTGTATCATACAAGTACATCCTAGCATTAGTGTTGAGCAAAGATCTCTAGAATTGCACTGAATTGTAACTCCTTATTAAATTGTCGAGTATGGGCTCTGGTAAGCGCTAGGGGTTACTGAAAATAATTTAATCAAATTTAGAGTGAAAACGAATCGAGAAATATATTGATCTCATCATACTTATTTATAAGTCATTAAATGAAATTTCAAATTTTTGTATTCTCATCAAGTACTGAAGAACTACCATTTTATATGAGGAAAATCCAACATGCAAGGATGTTTAGAGTTGCCTAGCATAGTAGACCTAAACCATCTACCTAATTGACCTTAATGAAGAAGTGCCATTAAGTCCAAGGATCAAGGTATATCATTCCCAAAGACAAATGTTAACAAGTGTTATATTATTATGTACTTTATACATGGTATGTATAAAGAGTTAAGTATAATTATAATATTAATGATGAAAGTGAAAGAAAAGCTCCATCCAATTATTATTTATTATGTAAAGATAATAAATAGTGTGAAACGTACAAAGTCTAATTAGGAACTAGTAGAAAGTTCCTAAGTTAAAATATTAATAATTACCCAAAGTAATTGAAAAGGGTTAAATCAAGAAACCAAGGTTTCTTGATTNGTCTATTTATAAAGACTCAAGCCAAGGAAAGGATTGGGTTTTTTATCTATCATTAGAGGAGTCATTTTCTTCTTGATTTTCTTCCAAGTAATTCTTGGAGAACATTTTCCTAGAAGGAAAAAGGAGAACTGATCCAGATCTCATATACCAGATAAGAAACCCTACCTTAGGAGCTCTAAGCTACTTGGATGTTGGAGTCCATCTCGGGGGGATCCATATTTAAACCAAGAATGATTTTAGGTCATGGTTGGGTGGAACGTGGTAGTTCCCAAGTAATTTGGTCATCAAAACAGAGGTCATATCTGTCTTAAATTGTTAATGTTGGTTATTAAAAGTGTGCATGTTCAACCATTAAAATAGCTTCATAAAATTACAGGTATGAATTCCTAGTATGTCTAATTCATTTTTAGCATAGATGCTAGCTACTTTAGGTAAAGGTTCATATTGTATTTCTAACCCTAGAAATGGTTTTTCTGTCTATATCTTCTAGGGTTTACATTTCTTAAAGTACAACTCTCGGATGGAAATTACACCTCATTCTTTGTTCACCGGGGTTTTTTCAATTAAGTTTGTTTATGTATTTATCTTCATTAATTAAACTGTGTGTAATGAAAACTAGGTTTTGTTTCACATTACTATATAGTTGTTCCTTTAGCCTTGCTTACTCTACTGACATATTCCATTTGTCAGTAGAGACATGTTGTAGATTTAAAATAGATTAATCTTAGAAGTAAGTTTTAAATACATATATGTATAAAATTACAATCTAGATAACCTAGGGTACTATCTACAAACTGAACTACTATGTATATATATCAACACATATAGACATCAAGCATAAACAAATCAAAATAGCATCTCTAAGTATTCTACATTAAAATCTAATACAAGTAAACCATTAAAGACCTTTCAAGGTCTGCACCATAAAGTATTTGCTAACTACTAAATCATTCCATTAATTAACATCATCATAAGTAAATAAAAAAGAAGTATCATGACCGTTATTTTGGTCCAAGATTCATATCTATGTTCCTATACTAAATCCACAATCGTAGTATTTAAAATAAATAACATTATAATCACATGCACAAATCATTTAAAGGTCCCATCTTATATCGATCATAAACAATCTCATATAAATTAACCAAGTAAAACAATTAAAGAACTCTGTAATTTATAAAGAGAGGTTGTGGTATCGACCCCTGTGGATTTACCAACCTAAGTCATAGGCCTCATTAAAAAATCATAATATATACACAAAAAATAACAAGTTACATAACTCTGCAAGTTTTTTCCTTATAATGAATTAAACACCATATCACACACAAGAAACACTTTCATTTATAAACCATTTCAAAATCTCTACACAGTTGCAAATAATTACAATGGGAACATGAATCGAATCATGTGGGAATACAAGCCCAACTCACATCTATAAATTAAAAATACAACTTATTACATTAACCACGAACAAGATTCAAACCATGTGTGTATTGTTACCAAGGCCACGCTATACATACAGCATATGCGGGCTACATTAATAAACTCAATAATATTACAATAACAAACCATTACGCTCGAGCTACTTGTCATAAGACTTAAGCCCTGCCTATGCGTACTAAGTCATGGCCTCAACCAAATTAAATAAACACACAGGCTAATAAACTCAATGCAGTGAATAATTTACTAAGAGGTCGTAAGACCCTCATCAAGCCATAAGCAGGACTGGCCTAAGCTATAGCTTGTAAAGAATAAAATACACAGTTTATATAAACTACAAATGACCACTGTCAACGTTTTCCCCTACAGCGATGAAGGCAATCGTGAGTTATACCCCTGGCACGTTCACAACCCACATTATTTTTTAAACCAATGAAATCATAAACAATAATCAGCCATCTGGGACCATCGCAGCCACCATGGGGAGGCTCTTTCCACTCATGGAAATACCTCAAACCCAAATGCTATCAACGTTTACGGCTAAATAAAACTCTTAAATATATAGTCCATAAATGAAGACGAATGCCACTTTATAACCCAAAGTAATAAACCAACAATGCGACATAATTCAAAACAAACACAGTAAGCATAATAAACCATTGCCATTTCATAAATGTAGAGTATATATTATGCATAGGAATGCCAAAACCATAAGTCAAATAATTACACAGCCGTTCCATGGGATTTGGCACCATTTCAAGCAATGGTGCTTCCCAAGCATGAAAGCCCCAAATTTCACAATACGATTGACATAACAAATATTTACACCAAGAATGTAAAGGCACTAAGATTCGCTCCACGACTTAACAAACTTAATAATTACAAAACCCAAGTTTGTTCATCACAAGCCCAAAGGCGAATTCAAAACCCCATAGAGAAGGCTCAAACCACACGATGAAAAAAAAATGCAGACACGCCGAGAGACAATAAGCGTAGGATTGTTTGACAAGTTTTACCTTGCATCTTGGTGCTACATTCAAGCCAACAATAGAGCTTGAGCCATGCTGCTCTTCGCCATCCCCTGGTACCTGCAAACTCCCAAGTGAAACCAAGATGAGAAGTATGGCAATGAAATGAGCCACAAAACAAAAATGACTCATAGACATAAATCCAAAATGAAGCATACCTTCGCAACCTAGATATCGCCTCCATTTCCCCAGTGCAAAGCCAAGAACAAACCCCAAACAACTAAGAGAAATGACAAGTCCATCGTGAGCCAAGCCCAAAGCTTGGGATTCCATGAAAACAAAGGTGCATTAATGGCACCAGCTGGTATCCAATAGAAAAACAAAAAACCCACTTTTCCATAGTTAAGTTTCGTTGCAAAACATTGGTCTCCATTCCCATGCAAGGCTTAAACCCCAACATATATGGTTCAACCATATGGTATTTTCGCCACCCCTTAGCATATTACAAAGTTAATACATTATCAAGGTTTAGTGTAATGTATAACCCATACATTATATTATGTGCCAACCCAAAGGCTTTACGCCTTCATCCAAGTAGAACATAGAGTTTGCAATGTTTAAACTATAGGATTAAAATACTTATTACAATACGTTTTCCCTAAAGCTTAAGGGTTAGAAAACATGGCATATGAAATATGCAATGTTAATAATTAACATTTATAAAAATCAAAGGTCTCGTTAATAAAGCCAAATTTTTAACCTGCAAATAGAAAACATAGGTTATATTAATAGTTTTAATAAAATAAACTTAGGACATAAATATACTAGGATAATAAAGATGAAACATAAAACCTAGTAAAGTGTAAGTAGTACATAGAAAATTTAGTTGTGATAGATAAATTGACGAAAATAGTATTTACCTTGTTATAAATATGAGTCAGTAATGCACTATAGTAACAAGCAGTAGGTATTTTAGAATCAAGATTTCAGTGCTCTTTAAATAAGACTCTGTCACAAAGTATGCTCTGCATATGAAATAAAAGAGGTTCCTTAGTTCGAAGAACTAAGTAATCCGTCAAACAAGTAAACACTTTTACCTCTCAGACCGTCATGGGAGAACAAGTCTCGGCACTCCACCCACTTTGTTTCCACCAACAAAGTTAAGTTAGGACTTTATAAATAACGAGTAATACTATGCACAAAGGACGAAGCATATAAGCAAGTAATGACACATACGCGACAAATGTATAAAAATAAGAACTAAGCAATAAAAAGTAGTACGACATCGTAAGTAAAATACATTAATAATAATGAATGAAAGTAAAATGACAGAATGTAAGAATGGATTACGAGTAAACAATGGTACATGTAGTGTACGATATATTTACGCAAGTCAAATAATGTTCCATATATGTGTTTTTTACTAGCCTAATAAAAAAAAATTCGATTTTTGGGAACATTACAAGTGGTATTAGAGCAAGGTTTCAATACTAAGAGGCCTATGGGCACAACAAGCATTTACTGCAAGGAAAATAAAGTATGATATTAAATTTGTTACTAACAGGAAATTTTTCTGGTATTTAAAATTTTTAAAATTTTAGAAAACTTTTATTGAACATTTTAGTTTATCAACACTGAGGAAGATAACAATTGGAAAGGAAGTATGAACACCCCCACCCCAGAAGGAGAACAGGTGGTCGAGCTAAATTCTGATATTTTGAATACAATACACAGTTTTCAGGAAGAATTGTGAAGTCTCAGAGAAGACAGTCTAAATGGAAGAAAAGAATAGCAAGCTGTAAATGAAGCATTACTAAGAAATATGATGGGAGGAAGCCTGCAGGGTAAACCTACCCAATCTACAAATAGTTCCAAAAGAGAACCTTACCATAAATGGGCTAGCAGCCCAAGAGAAGGAGAAAAAGAGGAACATACCCTTGAAGCACCAAAAGGATATCATCACAGTCCTTCCGGTGATGATTCTCTTTCTCCTCGAAGAAATAAACAAAGAAGCAATGACAGTCTTCAGGGGGATTTTAGAAAAATAAGAGCCCCAACCTATGAAGGTGAAGTAAACACTGGGGAGAAGTCTGAAGAGTGGCTACTGGGCATGAGTAAATATTTTCAGGTTCATAACTACTCAAGTGATATGAAGGCTCATCTTGCCATCTATAACTTGAATGGAAAGACAACAAGATGGTCAATAGATTTAAAACACACCAAGATAGATGAGATAAGAGAAATACATTGGGATAGCTTCCGAAAAATTTTCCAAGAAAAAATATATGTCGGAAAGGTTCTTCGACAAGAAAATGAAAGAGTTTCATGAACTATGCATGGGATCCATGACTATGAACACGTTTATTAATAGATTTCTAGATCTGTTGCATTATGTACCATACATCAAAGAAGAAAAGGTAAAGATCCAGTAGTTCCTAGGATGTATTCCTCCCATTTTTTAGGAAAGTATTGAATTCGACATGCCTAAGACCTTGGATACCACACTACATCAATTTGGGCTATTTTATGAGCATGGACAACTAAGGTAGGAGAACATGAACTGAAATCCAGACAAGTCTAAAAACTTCTCTGATAACCGCAAACCTAGGTCTAACCCATAGCCATACAGAAAGTAGAATAACAGCTTTCAAGTGAATAAGAACTTTAATAAATCTGGTACGAAGTACCAGCTGCCAATGTTAACAAGCCAGTAGTAAGTGGAGCCAATTCTACCCCGTTACATATCAAGTGCTAGAAATGCAATGGTCCTCATTATGCCCAAGATTGTAAGAACAAGACCGGTGGGGTCTTACAAAACTTATAAGAAGAACCAACTACTAAGGACATAGCTAGAACACCGTGGATATATGCAGCATTGGATGGTCGATAAGAAGATCATCAAGCTACAATGGTTGAGATATAAAGTAAGATATTGAGCACGTCTATTTCAATACTTATTGATATCAGTTCTTTCCAGAGCTATATTTCACCTAAAATTGTTGATGAATACAAACTAGGAAAAGTAAAACAAGATAAACCTTGGATATTTTAGTTAGCCGCAGGTACGAAATGGAATGTTTTATAAATTGTTAAAGAATATGAGGTAAACCTGAATGGTTTTCCTATGAAAGTAAAACTGAAAATTATACCTTTAGGATCATATGATGTACTTATCGGCATGGACTGGCTAGAACAAGACCATGTCGTGCTCGATTACTTACACAAGTCTATCTTGTGTACTGATAGCCAAGGGCACCAAGTGAAGGTTCAGGGCATTCCAAAAAATGTTTATGTAGGGAAAATATCTGCCTTACAAGCAAAGAGATGCATCAGGAAGGGTTTCAAGTTGTTTGCAGTGAACATCCGAGACATAGAGTCTGATAGAGAGCAATGCATAGAATACTTCCCCATTCTTGAAGAATTCAAGGATGTGTTTCCCAAGGAAATCCTAGGATTACCTTCGAAACGAGACCTAGAATTTTCCATCGATCTGACCCTCAGATTAGTTCCAGCTTCCAAATCCCCTTACGGCATGAGTGAACCTGAGTTGGTGGAACTCAAACTACAACTGCAGGAATTGATAGAGAAAGGGTATATCCAACCCAATGTGCTTCCTTGGGGAGCATCGATATTGTTCGTAAAGAATAAGGACGGTATGATGCAGATGTGCATCGATTACCGTCAGTTGAACAAAATGACTATCAAGAACCATTATCCACTCCCTAGGATCAATGACTTCTTTAATCAGGTGGGAGGAGCCATAATATTTTCAAATATTGACCTGCAATTCAGGTACCATTAGGCACGGATTTGCGATGAGGATATTCAAAAAATTCCCTTTTGTAAAAGGTACAGGCACTACGAGTTTGTAGTGATGTTGTTAGGGTTGACCAATGCACCCGTGAACTTTATGTGTATGATGAACACCATATTCAGTTAGTATCTGGATAAGTTCATCTTGGTATTTATATACAACATACTGGTTTATTCGAAGAATAAATAAGAACACGAAGAACACCTTCACATAGTACTACAAGTGTTGAGATAACAATAGCTTTATGCTAAGTTTAGAAAATGTGATTTTTACAAACCACAGTTACAGTATTTAGGTCACATTATCTTCGAGACAGGGATAGTTGTAGACCTGAAAAAGATTAAAGCCATAAAGGATTGGCCTACCCCTACTAGTGTAACTGACATTAGGTCATTTTTGGGATTAGCCAGATATTATAGAAAGTTCATTGAGAACTTCTCGATAACTGCTTTCCCCATGACCTCTTTGCAGAAGAAAGCTAGTAGGTTCCTATGGATCGCTAAGTGTAAATAAAGTTTTCAAAAGATTAAGCAACTTTTGATGACCGCACCGGTGTTACGAATTATGAATCCTGATGGGGATTTTGTTTTTTGCACGAATGCAAGCAAGGAAGGACTTGGAGGATTCCTCTTGCTGAATGATCATGTGATCTATTATGAATCATTGAAGTTAAAAGAGAATGAGAAAAATTAGCCTACGCACGATCTTGAGTTAGCTACCATCATCCATGTTTTGAGGATGCAGAGGCACTACCTCATGGGAAAGAAGTTCCTTATGAAGATAGATAATATGACTCTGATGTATTTATTTGATCAATCGGATATGAATGCAAGGTAAGCCAGGTGGTTGGATTTCCTTATTGAGTACCATTTCAAGGTAAAGCACATTAAGGAAAAAGAGAAGAAGGTTTTCGATGCTTTGAGCGAAAGAACTCATATGATATATGAGGTGAATTTGATTCAAACTGATGCATATTTGCATGAGAGGATTAGAGCAGCCAACAAATTTGACCCCTTCTATGTGGAAATCCTCAAGAAAGTCGAGGAGGACAGGTTTTTTCAACAACAAAAAGAATAAAAGGTAGACAAATCCACACTACTATGGTCCAAGGAGCATTTGTATGTTCTAGAAGCAAGGGATCTTCGATCCAACATCCTCATGGAATTTCATCGGTCACCTTGCTCTGAGCACCCGAGATATCAAAAGATGATATTCGACGTCAAGAGACACTTTTTCTAGCCTAAGGTAAAGGCTGACATTGCAATGTTTATTGCGAAATGTCAGGAATGTCAGCTAGTTAAAGATGATTATCAACATCCTATAGGATTGCTGCAGCCATTACCCATTCTGGAATGGAAGTGGAAGGTCATTAGTATGGATTTCATCACCGCTTTACCAAAAAGTAAGAATTAAAATGATTCTATTTTTGTGGTCATCAACAAGTTGTCAAAAGAAACACACTTAATTCCTATGAAGTTGACCTACAAAGTAGTGAACATTACTGATATCTTCCTGACGTAGATAATTAGATTGCATGGGATACCCAAGGAAATTATCTCGGATCGAGATGTTAAGTTTATAGGAAAGTTTTGGAGACCTTTATTCTTTGGATTGGAGACACAGTTGAACTTTAGCATTGCATATCACTCGCGGACATATGGGAAGACAGAAAGAGTAAACTAGATTATTGAGGACATGCTTTGAATGTATGTCATGAACAACCCCACCAAGTGGAGGATTACTTGCATCTCACAGAGTTTGTGTATAACAATGGTTATTAGACTTCTACCAAGATGAGCCCCTTTGAGGTACTCTATGGATGAAAGTGTAGAACACTGTTTACTTGGGATAGCCCAATGGATTGACTCATGTTAGGGATTGATTTGTTCATGGACTTGGAACAGTTGGTTACCAAGGTCCAGGTGAATCTTAAATAAGCACAAGACCGCCAAAAAAGTTATGCGGATCGGAAAAGAAAATATAAGTACTTTAAAATAGGCGATCATGTTTACTTGAAAGTAAAAGCCAAACAAAGCTCATTGAGCTTGGATAGGTGTGGTAAGTTAGCACCTAGGTTTTGCATACCTTTTGAGATACTGACCAAGAAAGGGCTAGTGGCATATGAACTAGCATTTTCCACACATGTAAGAGTCCATAATTTTTTCCATGCATCTTTGTTAAAGACGTATGTTTATGATACTAAACATGTTTTTGATTGGTCCCTATTATAGGTGGAACCTAAAGGGGCGTTTTCCCTTGAGCCAACTCATATACTAGACAAGAGAGAGGTGCATCTTTGGAAGTGCACCATATTCCAGTTGAAAGTGCAATGGAAGCACTTTGAGGCTGATGAGGCTACTTGGGAGAATGAAGCCACCATGAGAAAGGCTTACCCAACCTTGTTTCATGATGTCATTCTGAGTCCCTAGAACACCAGGGACAATGTTCTTCTAAGCGGGGAGGGATGTAATATCTCAAATTTTGGACCTAACACTTATAGGCATGTGTCTATTGATTGTGATGATTATCTTGTTGTTTTATTTTTATATTGGGTCAAATACCCCACTGCATATGAACACGATGATTTGTTTTATATATTTAGCATAAGCGAATTATTGATGATATATATGTATATGCTTGTTTATGTTGGGAGTGGACCCTGAAGCACATAATTGATGAGATGTTTTGTGTTGAGTGGGAATCTTTGGAGCACTTGAGTAATTGATGATTTGTGTTGAGCGAGGAGCTCTGAAGCACTTGAGTGATTTATGTCATCATCGGGTGAATCCACGGGCCTGGGTAACACTTTTTGGCAAGCGGATTTCGGCAAAAACCAAAAAACATATCTCGACCGAGGTTTTATCAAGCCCTCGATCGAGGTTTTAATATCTCGACCGAGGTTTTATCAAGCCCTCGACCGAGGTTTTTTTCAACCCTCGGTTGAGGTATTCTATAACCCTCAGTTGAGGTTTTAATACCTTGACCGAGGGTTAAGAAATACCTCGACCGAGGTATGGACCTCAGTCGAGGTGAATACCTCGATCGAGGTGCATTTGTAAAAAATTATAAATAGAATGCTTGACTGAGAAACGAGAAATGAAAGCTCGACCGAGAAGCGAGAAGCAGACGTAAGGATTGGCACCCCGGAGCAACCCAGGCACCCCGAAGCAACCCAACCTCCTCACGATGTCGGAGCCAAGAGGTAACAGTTTAAATAATTGTTTTTCAATTTAAATGGAATTTAAATTTTTTTTTTTATAAATCTATAAAATTTGTTTTAAAATTTAGTAAATGTATGTTTTTATAATTTTGTTTTCAAATTTGGTAAATGTATGTTTTTATAATTTTCATGTTTAAAATGTGTACCGGCAAGCAAAAATGCTGCCAGATTTTTGAAAATTTGTAGTTAAATTGAATTTTTTTGTTAATTTGTTATATATATATATATAAATTATGTCAACCGGTAGGGTTTATGCTACAGGTTTAATTTTGAAATGTGTCCCGGGCAAGTCGAAATGTTGCCCGATTTTTTTCAATCCTCCGTGAATTCATGGAGGATTGAAAAAAATCCATAAAACACCAACTAAACAAACCTATATGAACCATAGAAACAATTAATCAACTGTAGGCCCGAGACAAATATATTTGAAATTGGTTAATAAGTTATAATATTAATAAAAAATCCTACTCCTAAGAATGCTCACTAGAGTTCTTGGATCCTACTCCTAAGAATGCTCACTAGAATCATTTGAGTTATTCCTAAGTAGCAATCATAGGTTCAATTAAATTTCCCTCAATTTAAGGTCTTCATTGATTTTTAGGACATTGTGCATGAGACATGAGTCCTAGAGGAATAGGTCTTACAACTTATGACCAAAGCCTTTGTTATATCATAATTGGATGTTCTAAGCATCAAGCATGGTTCTTTAGGCTATAGACCTGGTCACAGGAGGAAAGAATTTCTTTAATCCCTACAAGAGGTTTGTAAACATATCATTGATAGTAAGAATTCCTCAAACCATCATTCATGACCTCTTAATGACATTCTAGTTAGTGGCTAAAAATAATTTTGATGCTATCACGCCCTTGCATGGACCATTATCCTCCAAACTCTTACGATCTAAGTCCTCCACTCTTGGATCTTACTCCTAAAGAGACTCACCCAAGGTACATTGGAATCGTGTGACTTATTCCTATATACCACTTAAATAAATACAAGTAAATTTCTCTCTATGAGGTCTCTGTTGTTTTCCCATATACCATTATTGTTAGAGCCATAGTAGCATAATTCAACACTATTGGATTTTCAGAGGGAGTTTGAAAATTGTCCAATATTCGGCATAATATTGATACATTAAATTTGTTTATATTTTTGGGACATATTATAAAATAAGAATTATTTGAATTTTATTGTTTTATTTTTTATTTTTCCCATAATAAGTTTAGAATAAATTTTACATTTTAAAACTTTAGACCTTTAAAATTTATAATATATATTTTGTTGTATACTTAAGTTATAAATATCACACCTTTTGGACTATGTGTTCATCTTCCAAAGTTGTGCAAGAGTGTCAATGATCCCAGGAGAGGCATCAATTCCAATGCCAAGTCTTAGAATGTGGAAGTTATTGTACATATTTTACTGAAATGATGGGAGGGAGTGTCGTCCCTGTCATTAAGCTTAATGGTCAACCACACAGTCAACCATAACAAATCATGGTCAACCAAGGTCAACCATAATCAACCAAAGGCAACTAAGATGAATGTCACAACGCAACATAGTCATGTTTAAACATAGTATACCAAAGTCAACTCTAGTCAACCATGGTAATCTATTTATCAAGTATAGTTAAAATGGTCAATTATAGTCAAACACTATCAACTGTTATTAACCATAAACAACCATGTCCAACCAAAGTTAAACAAATCAACCATTATACCCTTTGTCACCCATGGTGACTAGATCAACCATGCACTCCAATCAATCATACCATCAGGGTCTACCATGATAACCAATTCAATCATGACAAAAAACTCTAATTAATACCCCATTCAAACATGTCAATTATGCATGAACAATCCGTTCAGCTATAATACCCCAAATCCATAATCCCTTAGAATCAACTAACCCCTTACCCTTAAATCCCTTAACCCTATTAAAGCACCTACCAGGTAATCCCTAAGTATATGATTTTAAAACCATTAACACCTAAAGAAAGACCTAAAGACCCTAACCCCTTCATTAAAAACTATTTGACACCTAATCCCTATAAGTGATTCATCCATATCTCATAAATGCCTAAAATATAAACCCCATAACCCCTTAACTACCAATTTTGTCTCATCCAATTGACATGTCGTATTTTAGTTGTACAACATTTTGATGTATTTTTCAAGTAGGTATGCATGTGAAAAAATTATCTTATATAATGTTTCCAAGTGATTACAGTTATTTTGCAATGATGAATTTTGTAATTAATGAATTATTCATTTTTAAATGTGTATATTTAGATTGAAAATTTGTAAAATAATAATATTTTATCACCATATATGTCTGATTTATATATGTCTTATTTCATGCAGATGCGTCTACACAACGGGGCTCTTCGCTCCATCGCAGGCATAGCTCTAGTGGATCTGCGGTGAACCCTCGCAGCAGGAGTCATCAGAGGACTGGTAAGTATACCACTGTGCATGATGTACTCTTTGTTTTCAGTTACATAAAATTAAATTCTTTCACATGTGTATATTTAATCATTAACTTCTATACATTTATATTTTCACTGTAGGTGCTCCGCCTAGGCGTCTTGCAACGCCACATGCCCCTACTGGGGAGCCCAGTGGAAGCCACTCTGGTAGCCTTTCACTAGGCAATCTCGATGATGACGTTACTGCTGCTATCGGTGGGGAGGCTCTCCCTGAAGGTATATTAAATGCACTTTTTTTTTTCAATTGTCAGTACCTTTAATTTTTATTGATTTCAAATTCAGCTACAATTAATATATGTATTTTGACTGACATTTATGTTTTCATCCAATTTTTAGGCGACGTAGATGCTGACCAGGGCGTTGACCCCTCCCGGGAAGCAACCTGGGATGATGAGGTCGCCCACATCACATTGCAGGACATTGAGGCGCAGCATGAGCGGTTGCAGTCTAGCATCTGTTCCATTGTACCCAGCTCTCCCACATCTGCTTCGATGTGGATCAGGTACGAAGCAGTAAACGATCTACTAAATATCTACAAAGCCATGAGACCATTGGGTTCCCTTTGGGCAGTGGCATGCCAAACTAGAAGGGCCAAGGTGATGGGGCCTGATAAATGGCCTGCAGTGAGAGATGCCACTAGAGGCCATGATGTGAAGGGAACACTCTTTGATATCCCTCTTGACCGCGTTGCTGGTCAATCGCTTAGACTCAAGGAGTTTAAGCTAGAGGCTGCAGCGCCTTTTGTTTATGACAGATTCATTGGAGCATGGGGCATGTTTCCCCACCATCACCAGGTCCCACTGTACTTTGCAAAACATATATATGCAGATTTTGTCCTGGATATGCATCCAGATTACACCAGCACACCCTCGAACTTCTATGGTGCTAGTGGGAGACGTAGTGCGACGTGTCCCGAGGCTAGGAGAGACCGTGCAGCTCCGCAGGAGCCAAAGCGTTTGGTAGGCATCCCTAGCAGGACCTTTCTTAGGACAGAGGACATCAGCTATCAATCCCCATTGGCGATTGAGGAGCGGAGTTCACTGGCACAGGCCACACGCATGGAAATTCATGGTACCCTAATGCTTGTCCAGGCAGAGAGAGCCATACCACCCACCGCACCTACAGATCCTGAGCTAAAGTGGGTGGATGATGATTTTATCCTCCTTCTCGATCCCCAGACACTGTCGGAGTATGCTATCACAGCCCGTGATGCATATTTTCGACTGCAGCAGAGATGCAGGCCTCGACCGACAGGACAGGTATATCTTTATACAATTACATATTCATTTGAATTTTTTAATATCAAATTGTATGTCGTCATTTGATTGTCTTGATTGTAATGTATCCTCAAATGAATCATATTTTGAACTAATACATTGCTTTGTGTTATATCTCCATGTAGGAGCCCACTTTCATGGAGGTCCTTTTTGCCAGCGACACATCTGTTGGAGGTCCTGCCCACGTTCCCACAGGGAACGTCGATGAGGTATGTGTTAACATTCATCCTTAATTTGAATTTCATAATCAGTCAATTGTTGTACGCATAATACTAAATGGTTTTTTCTAACTTTCATGATTTATCTTGTTCAGATTGTACAGGATAAAGGCAAGGGTCCCACACAGGATTGTACACAGTCTCGCCCGTCTCCTACTCACGGCACACCAGTCGACGAGGTAAGTTATTTATGTTCGAATTGTTTGCACATTTATCATCACATTATAATTTACATGGTCAAATTGTAATTCTCAAGTTCAAATTGTAATTAATTAATATAACTAAATTTTCATGTCATGGAAACAAACACAGATACATACAGCTGCAGAAGAGGGTGTTGGAGCTGCCTTGATGTTTACACATGAGTGGGTTTCCGCTCACCAGCTGGTTGCTGGTGAAGGCCCATCTAGGCAAGTGGGTGACAGCATCCCAAATCTGACACTCAACTCCATCGAGGTGAGTTCATAGATTTATGTTTCATATATATATATATATATATATATTTAATTTTGTCACCTTGTACATGTAATTTAAATATGTGGAATGTAACTAACTTGCAGAGTTCACGGTTTTAACTTCTACAGTTGTTAGCCCTGGACTCTCTTCTTCATCGGGAGGATTAGGAAGGCCAGGGGCATACTGCAGTTGACCGCAGTGGTCGTGATGGTCTTTCTTTTGATGATTGGCCTGGGGGTTTCCCTTAGACTTTGTTATTTGTGGACTTTATTATTTTGGACTATATGATTATCGATATATATATGATCTTATCTATGGGCTGTTTTTTGAACATGATGGATTGTTAAATGTTTAAATAATTATTTGCAATTATAGTTTAAAGTTTAAAATTTATAGTTAGAAAATGTTAGAAAATTACAACTCTACAATTATAGTTTAAACGTACAATTTTTAACATAATTTACAATTATTTAATGTTAGAAAATTTACAACTCTATAATTTACAGTTACAATGTAAAATCCAATTTAATTTACAAAAAACATTTACAACTACAATTATAAATTTGATTAAACATGTGTAAAAAAAAATTACAAGTTTGCAAAATTGTATGTACGAAACAAAACTCACAATTTAACATAACTTACGATTATAATGTTAGAAAATTAATCTCATTTGCAAAATAAAGGACAAGGATTTACAATCTACAATTCAATCTAATTTAATTGACCGCAAGTACAATTTTAAATTGCATTTCATTTGTAAAAAAAATTACAAGCTTGCAAAATTGTCAATAGAACGACACTTACAAATTTGAGCATAACTTAACAATTAAAATGTTACAAAATTTTAAATTACAACTCTACAATTTACAATTTGAATATATAAAATTTGATTTCATTTACAAAAAAGTTTACAATCGCAATTTACAATGTTACAGTCACAATTTGCAATTTTAAATTATAAAGTACAATTTACTTGATCAATATTAAAGTATATATAATGTGAGGTATCTATTCTTGGTAAAAAGAAGTCCTGCAACAATTGAGGAAGTCATAGATTTACTGGTGTTTGTTTTTTTATAAAGGGGTTGTGACAATTGTCTATACCACTACACTATATTATCACTGCCACTATCATTGTCACACTATCTATGTCTACTAATGGCCCATACAATAGTTTTCAATGATTTTTAGAATGGCCCGATGCAATATCTTTCAATGCCTTTTACAATAGCCATACAATATTTTCAATGGATTTTCAATGTTTTTACAATGCCTGTTATACTTGTTTTTATAATGGCTCTTTAATTTCTTAATTACAATGCCTCTTACAATGATTTTTAGAATGGATTTTTCAATGCTTTTACAATTTGGCTCTGTTGCTGCCACAACCTGTTTCCCCGATTTTAGTCTTTTACTTAAACTCAGGGACCCCTCCTTGTCATTTTTTGCTCGAACCTACTGTTGAAAGTTTGGCGTCTTGGAGCTTATCTTGTGTTTGAAGTCGATTGCTCGACTTTTAAGTGTTTGGCCAAGTTAGCTTGAGTCGTGCGTTTTTTCCTGGTACCCGTCAAAGTTTGAAAATTTTGCATGAACAGGGGAAAAGACGGTTTTTAGGGTGCAAGTTAATCCTAGCTATGATGTTTTTCTCTCTTTGGATCGGGCCTCTTTTGGAGGAAGTAGAGTCTTATCTCACCCGCCGTTGCGGCCCTCAGAACAAAGTCTCTGCCGGACCCACCTCTCTCCGACGCCCGATTCGGGTTGTGAATCGCTTGCCCCAGAGTTCCTGTTCACCCGACGTTGCGGCTGGGGAGATAAAGTCGGGCCCCGACTTGAGTTTCACCCGACGCCCGAACTACCGCCTTTGCAGCTTCCGTCGCCCGTCTGTAGCTTGCATCCCGTCCGCCGTTGCGGGTGGCAGAGTAGTCTGCCCGCCAATCCACTCTCCTCCGCCGCCCGATCACCTACGACGCTCGTTTTCCACTTCCTCTCTTCCCGTGCTCGCCCGCCGTTGCGGCTCCACGAAACTTACCCATCCGATGCCTGATTATTAGCCCACCCGACAGCCGTTTCTTTTCATAAGTTTTCGCCCGTAAAGCCAGGCCAATTTCTTTGTGAATCTTTCACTAGGGTTATAAAATTTTGATGTTCGATGTCTCAAGTTAGTGGATAATGCACATAAATTACGTGCAGGGAGAATCACAGGGGTCACAAAGGCATCCTGCGGCAAGAAAAGAGACAATCCAAACGGATGACAAAGGTGCCACTGAAGCGTTTCAGCAGTTACTGTCAGAGGGTAAAACGTTTATTCAAATGATTGAAGAAAACGAAACGGCCAGGAAAGAAACTGAATCGCCAAGAGCGCTGAAAGGTCACGCGCTGAGGGAACCCAGGGGACATCAGTTGTTGTTTAAATAATGGGAAGCCCGATGAAAGAAAGGCTTTTTCCCTTAGCAAATTTTGTAACTGTGGACTCGGAAGAGGAACTATTTCGTTTTTCGAAGTAAACTGCAATTTTGTCTGCTGGAAAGAGTAAAGAAGTGAAATGTACTCATGCTATTCAATGAATAATGCTGAAGAAGAACTATTTCGTGTTCAGCTGTATTTCATGCGCTGTGGGGATATTTGATGTTTCGAACCTAAGTTCTTGTTAATCATTCTGCAGTCTTTTCTGGGATACATTTGCACTATGAGTAATAATTGCTGTTATAGAATGATCGGTTAACTGGTTATTTGAATATTTGTAGTTGTCATGTGCTGTGGGAAAAGTATCAGCTATCTGTAGTTTTCTTACAGTATTTGATTCTTTATTGCTCATTTAAGATGATAGCCTCGCTCCCTAGGGATAGTTTAGATAGTTAGTTATTTCTGTTCGTATCTGGTTTGTTTGCTGGCGAGCATAAGACGAGAGGTAAGATCCTGCGCAGCACTTTGTGACCGCTCCCTGCAATTAAATCAGCCTGCATTTAATTAGGCACGTGCATATCATTTCCTTTAAGTCAAAATACAAAAACTCGGTGGGCCGGGCCGCAACCGGTAAAGCCTTTGTTTGTTACTTTGACCTACGGTAGCCGGACCGCAAACCGGACGGATTCCCTATACCAAACAGTCAGCAGGCTAGTTGGGAACGCTGATTGGGGAGAATCCCTTACTGTTGCAGCCTGCGAATTTCCAGGCATCAACAGTTTTGGCGCTAGAAGGAGGGCCGCCAGTGCATGGCTGGCCGAGGAAACCCATTTTCCCGAGAATATTCCACTGGTCACAGTTCTGAAAGTAGTGTACCACGCAATTCAATTCCGGAGGAAGAAGAAAGAGAACATTTATACCCTGTTCGCAACGAGATTGTTAACGATCTGAGAAGACACACCAGGGCATACTTAAAGAAGATTGGAGGATTACCTATCATCCCTTAGTTGCCTAAAAGAGAATATAAGAGAAGAGACCGTCCTTTAATAGAAGATTTAGTGTTGGTTGGAGATTGGCAGGAGCTGGTAGAGACTGCCTTACAAGAAGTTGAACTCCCTTTGAGTCAAGAGGGGCCGAAGACTCCCTACATTTCTCCTGTTCACACCCCTATTATTTCACCTCCGCATTCTCCACCCCGACTCATGGCCGGTGTTAACGCCAATCAACCCCCACCTAATCCTCCACCGCCCGCATGGAAGGTCAGATCACCTCTAAATCTGACCCCATTGTTGCACGACCTACCCCAGGCCTTTGAGAAGCTACTGCCCAAGTTTGACCCAAATGATAAAATCCTGGTGGATGATCATCTACAGAGTTTCTACTTGGCGATAGAAGGTTTGAAAGCTGGGGAACACGAAGATGTGGTGTGTAGACTCTTTCCTCATACCTTCAAAGGAGCTGCCGCTTCATGGTATTTTGGTTTGCCTGCCAATTCCATTCCAGATTGGAACACCTTCGAAAGAATGTTTAGAAGTAAGTACGCAGTCCAAAAGACGCATGCTGCCCTGATGAAAGGACTGTGTGCTTTAAAAAAAGAAAAGAAAGAAAAAGTGCACAGTTTTACACAAAGGTTTACAGCCTATCTTAAAAACTTCTCTGATGCAGATAAACCTTCGGAAAAGGTCCTAATCGAATATTATACATCAGCTCTAGGTCCTAACCTGGCCATGTTCGCAAAAGGTAGGGCCAAACCCACTTTGACGGAAACTTATGAAGAAGCAGAAGTAGTGGAAGCCGAAAGGGAGAGCATTGAATATTACCCTGAACAGTCAGGGGAGAAAAGGAGAACGTTGCTGTTTACTAAGCCCAAAAAAGAGAAAACACCAGATTACGAAGGTATGGCAAAAATGGTACAGAAGCTGTCTAACAAGGTCATCGATTTGGAGAAAGAAAAAGAAACACAAAAGTTTTTTAGGCCATATTATAAGAAAAGGGAGGATAGCAACCAGACCCCTCCTCCCTCTCAGAAAACTGCATCCATGAACCTCACAGAGATAGGTATGGATAATTTCTGTACTTTTCATCAACAGCCCCATTCCGAAAAGAATTGTCCGCAATGGATAAATTCGATGACATTGGTCATGAATCAGATGCTGGATTCAAGATTGACGGAAGAAGATGAGGATGAAAGGAAAGAAAAAGTTGCTTTAACATCTACATAAGAACAGGAAGAAGAGACTATGGCTTTATGGAGCTCCGTCTCCGTACTAGATGCGGAAGAAGAAAACAATCAGGGACGCAAAGAGGTCAGGGAGGCTAACGTCACCACCAGGAGCAAAAGGGAAGTTAGTAATGATAGTGTTCTGCTCCCAAAGATTCAAAGGCTGCAAAGAAATATTAAAAAGAAATTTCAAGACAAATCCGTGGCTAATCAGATTCCGGAAGTTACCATTACCAGCCAGGATCCAAAGCAATTTAG